>LGRX02006694.1:0-24882 GCA_001247695.2 Cymbomonas tetramitiformis
TGTTCGGGGAGATGTTTGAAGCCCATTGATTACAGCAAGCCCATCTTCCTCTACACAGACTGGAGCAACCATGGCATTGGCGCAGTGCTGGGACAGAAGGACGAGAATGGCGTAGAGCACATCTGTGTGGTCATCAGCCGCTCGCTGTCGAAAACCGAGAGGCAGTACGCGAGCTTCCAGGGTGAGATGCTGGCGGTGGTGTGGGCCATCCGCACATTACGACAGTACCTGCACGGGATCCACTTCACGCTGGTCACCGACCATTCGCCGCTCACAACACTCATGGAGAAGGGGGACCTACAAGGTCAACACCTACGCTGGGCCATCAGCCTCCAGGAGTTTGAGTTCACGGTCCAGTACCGACCAGGTCCGAAGAATGAGAACGCGGATGTGCCATCCAGGTACCCACTGCCCAGCACCGCAGACGAGACTGGTGCCCGTTTGGATCGTGAAGGGGACCGAGCCAGGGAAGCGGGGCGTGCCGAGAGGCCAACGCGCTGTTTCGCAGACATCATTTGCTTGGAAGTAACCAGGGAGCCACCACTTGGTCCCGAAGTAAGCCCAGAAGCCCAGGTGGCCAACTACTGCGAGAACATGGCCAGGGAGCAGCTGGGGACTAGTGCAGTCCATCGACTGTTTGACGTGCACTACCGAGAAGAGCTGGAGTGTAACAAGGGGGGCATGTTTGACACTGACCACCCGGAAGTGGCCAGGTGCTCGGGCAGGTTGACTCGGGTCGCCTGGGATGCCCTCAGCCAGGTACGGCCGATCAGGGGTATGCATTCCGGAGGCTCACCAGCGATATACGGCGACGAGACCATGGAGGGTGATAAGCTCAAAGTGCCGAAGAAGATCGACACGAGAGTGATTGACAAGAGCTTCTTCCAGGAAGCCAGAGAAGAGGGCGTGGTCTGCTATGAGCCGTGTGGGGGCCTGTGTGCTGGACTAGAGATGCTCTTGCGCTGTGGAGTTAAGGTTAACAAGTACCTCTACCAGGACATCTCGAAGTCCAGCCAGACGGTAGCCAGGGCCAGGTGCATGGCGCTCAGTCGCCGTCATCCTGATTTGTTCCGTGCCGAGGCAGCCCACTTGGAGCAACTGCCCAGCAACATCGAAGACACCAGCCTCATTGACCTTGTACATGCAGGGGCATTGAGTGGAGAGCAGTGGGTCATGGTGTGTGGATATCCATGCCAGGACCTGTCACCAGCTGGCAAGCTGGCTGGTCTGGAGGGCAGGCACAGCAGACTGTTCTACCAGGCAGTGCGAGTCCTCTCCACGCTGCAACAGCTGCAGCCTCAGAGACCGCCAGCATATGTGCTGGAAAACGTTTCTCCGCTGTCACACAGGGAGAACTCGAAGATCGGGAAGGAGGTGTTTCCCATCATCAACAGCGTGGTGGGCCAGCCGGTGTCCTTTGACGCGGCGCGCGCGGGATCATACGCGCATCGTCTACGAGCATATTGGAGCAATCTGTTCCAGAATCAGCAGTTCAATCTGGTGATGGAGCGGGTGGACAGACCACCAGACAGATACGTGCGCGATATTCAGCAGCGAGGCTGGAAGCCGCGCAGGGTCGTCACAGGAGACAGGAAGCCTCACTACACCGCCAACGTTGTAGGGGAGCCTATGAGAGTATTGCCAACCATCTTGGCGACACAAAACTCTCGTGCTTTTCGCGCGCCTCGCGCAGGCACAGTGGTGAGGAAGGGAGATGATGATGAAGTGGGGGAGACCAGAGAGGTTAACCTGGACGAGAAGGCAGTGGCCATGGGGTACAGCGCAGGTGAGCTGCGCGCGGCACATGGCATGAAAGACGAAGAATTGGCAGGCCCTACAAATTATTGGCCCATTCATCCGTGTGGATTTGCATATGGACAGCGTATGGATATCGTAAGGACCCATATGGACAACCGTATGGACGGTCTGAGCAGATTTCTGGCGAAACCTTGATGAATATGTAAGAACCATACGGACGACGCGTAATTGTGGTGTCCATATGAAAATGTCCCATGGACATCGTAAGGATTTCATATGGACACCGTATGGACCACCATATGGACACCGTATGGACAGAAAACATGTCCACATGGTGTCCATACGCGTGGACAGAGGCACTAATCACCCGCACGACAGCGCAGGGACACCGTATGGAAACCCGTATGGATAGCGTATGGACACCGTAACCGGACGTGCGGACAACGTATGGACAACCGTAAGGACATCGTATGGACAGCGCATGAAAATCGTAATCGCACGTGCGGACACCGTATATAATCCCGCAAGGACGGCGTATGGACGGCGTATGGACATCGTAAACGTGCGCGCGGACGGCATATGGACTCCCATAAGGACAACGTATGTACGTCGCATGGACATCATAACCAGACGTGCGGACAACGTATGGATAGCCGTAAGGACAGCGTATGGACATCATAATCGCACATGCGGACACCGTATGTAATACCGTAAGGACAGCATATGGACGACGCATGGACATCGTAAACGCGCGTGCGGAGGGCATATGGACGCCCATAAAGAAAGCGTATGGACGACGCATGGACATCGTAACCGCACGTGCGGATACCGCAAGGACACCAAGTGGACAGTCGAATATAGATAGTCCAGACGTATGGACACGTGCGTCCGTACGTGTGGACGACGTCCTTATCCGGATGAACGTCGCTGTCCGTGCGGATGGAAACTTATTTACTTAGTATATTTTACATATCCACGCGTATGGACATCGGTGTCCGTACGTGTGGATAGCTTGTGATAATACTTATCCATGCGTATGGACGATCCCATCCACACGTATGAACAAGACGTCCGTACGTGTGAACACCGTATGGAAAGACGTAAGATTTGTCAGCACGACAGAGCAGGACACTGCAGGACATTCACGAATGGTACACGTATATACAAAATGTTTACAAAATATTGTGCTATTCTAGCCTAGCTTCTCGGCTTCTTTCCTGGCCTCTGGTCTTCTTTGGCAGGTGCAAGTGCATTCTTTTTCTTTTTAAATCTAAGAGGTGACTTTTTGGCAGCCTCGTTCTTGGAACCGCCCCCCTCCTTCTTCTCCTCCTCCTCCTCCTCCTTCTTCTCCTCCTCGGACGCCTCCTCATCGTCCACAGCCTCTCCTTCCTCTTCTTCATTAGCAGCGACAGCCTCATCCTCGACAGCCTCAACAACCGTCCCATCATCATCATCCTCATCATCGTCCGCGTTACCCTTTTCCTCCTCAACATCCGCATCGTGCATCTCTTCCTTCTGACACCCCCGCACGTCCTGAAACCAGTGACGGCTCGTTCCTCTCGTATGACACTGCAAGTGAATGCAACCTAAGTAAGTGCATTAAGAGCAAAGACAACAAATGACAAGCTAAATGCAACTAGAACAATACAAGCAAACACACCGTGACGGGGGGATATCCACGGTCCCGTTCCGATACCTCAGCAGGCTCCAACTTCAGGCCGGCCAGTTTTCTCCCTGTCATCCTCTCGGGATACAGCTTGTCCGTGTTGGCGTGCCTCAAGTAGGCCTTGTGTATCCTGCGTACATAAACCACTTGTTAGACGGCGTCCTTACATATGTACACCGCCTTCCACCCGTATGGACGGCACAATAAATGGTGTCCACGCGTATGGACAGCGAAACAACACCACGCACACATGTACACATGGACGTTCGCGTAAGTGCAAAAGGTAAAAATGTGAACGTTGCAGGGGAAGGCAGGGAGGGAGGGAGGACTTGCCAGATAACATTTTTTCTTACTATAACTGACTGGAGGTTGTGCTCCAGCATCTCCATCGTTTTATTAGCCGTCCCGGTGCGGAGTTGCTCGGCACTCACGAGCTCATCCACCATGGACATGTGGTGGGATAACATCCTCTCCACGGGGTAAACGTCCCCCTTCTCTGGGAGGTGCACCACAAACTCCACGTACAGCTCGTAGGTATCCCTGGGCAAAAGCATCGGCTTCTCGTTTAAGGATTTCCCCGGCCCGATGGCGGCGACGGTTGCCCGACCGATGACGAGGTTGGAAAGGCCAGTTTGGTGGCCTTGCCGGTGTCGTAACCGTCACCGATACGACCCACGTCCGCCTGGGGGGTGGCAAACACGTCAACCTGGTCCCCGACAGCCAAAGGGCCCTCCAGGTTGGGGGAGTGCTCGTCTGCCTGCGGCGCCGACCCTTCGGAGACCGTCTGTTGGGGCGCTTCCACCTGGACACCGTGGGGACGACGTATGGACTAAGTCGTTCGTACGGGCGACACACGCGTGGAAACATATAAGAAAAACAGTTAAGAACTGGCGCTCACTAGCCAAAACGTACACCCCTGTGGACAACGTGCAAACTACGTGGTTCATAAGCGTGGAAACAATCAAGCGGCACAAGTTGAAAAAGGGTTCACATAACCCCGCGCCTGGACACCGTTGGACAGCGAGTGGACACCGCAGTTTACAGGCGGAAGAGCACAAAAGTTACCTTCGGTTTCTTTTCAGGGGCTTCAGGGGCTTGGGCACCAAGCGCTTTGAAGATCTCAAAGTGCTTGCCTTCGGTGAGTGGGTTCCCAGCAGCCACTGCCAGAGCCACCCGCAGGCACGCATCTGTCTCCTCCGGGGTCGGCATATCCCTGTGCCCGTACACCTTGTACCCGGCCGCTGGACCCTTGTACCGGATGTGAAACCCGTCGGGGAAGTCCTGGGTGACCTTAAATTTCCAGCGACCGGGCCCATCCGAGTTATTTTTTAAATAACTCAACCGGTTGGTGACGTATGTTTTGACCATGCGCAGGGGCACCTGCGGGTGTCGGGACTGGATATGCTTGGATATCTTGTTGTGCACGGCCACCCCGATGACGGCGACCGTCCCAGGGGGCAGCTTGCCTGTTCCATGCCAGTCGTCGATTATCTCCCGGGCGTCTTCCTTCATGTCGTTTAAAACTTGGGCGCCCGGGTCCAACACCAACCGCTCTGTATTTGCGGCCTGCGCAGCCTCTGCAGGTTTGGCTGCACCCCCCGCCCCGGCAGCCCCTGCAAACATCAGCATTTGCTGCTGCATGCTCTGCATTTGCTGCATCATTTGCTGCATCGCGGAGTTTGACCCGGTCGCCTCGACCAAGTTGGTTTGGCGACGGGTCGGTGTCGTGGAAGTGGGGGCGGGGGGTGGTGATTTTGGTTTCTGTGTGCGTTGTCTTCCGGGCTGAACTCGCAATCTGGTCATGTTGGGAACTTACGAAACAAAAAAGCGAGGAGGTTCGTTTGCTGGAGGACTGTGGGCGTTTGTATTTGGCTTACTTTTGGCGGCGATGGCATGAAAACGGTCTTCACGGGCGTGGACAGCGCTGCCTTCGTGGCGTTCATCCGTACAGTACGGGCGTCCGAACGTATGACCGTTGAGCTGGTGTATGAGACAGCGTCGTCCATGGGCGATTTTGAACATGCATGTCTCAATTTCTTTTTTCTTTTTCAAATTGGTATCAGAGTCCTCTCTGTAGGGAAACGCGGTTTTATGAATATAAGTTTTGCCGTGCAGCGGGTTTCCATCATCGTGGGTGCTTGGCCGAGTGGTCAAATGTTGGTAAGCCGAACGCGTTACACGCGAGGGTGAGGGGTTCGAATCCCCTTGGAGGCATGGGCATCCACGATACCCCTTGTGGTCTAGCGATATGAGGCGATTGCCGCCGACGACGCCGCTAGTCCACAAGGGGCGTCGTGGGTGCCCACCCACGCCTCCATGCCATTTTAAGTTTCGGTAACTCATGGAGACCGTCCGATTAAGACTGGGGGGTTCATCTGGACCGTCGATTGCACTGTCCGCTGGGAAACAATCCCACTGAGTGCCTGTTCTGGGGTAAATCGCAAGCAGCGAGAGGGCGTCTAACCCCCCTCCCGCTTAATTTTTTTTTTGTCCCCCCGCTCCGATTTTAGCCCTCCATCGGCCTTTTTAAGGGATTTTTTTTTTTGCCATTTTTTCGCTAAGTATTTCTACCCAAGTGTCCACCGTGTGGTAAAATGTGCTGTCCGTACGCTGTCCATACGGTTTGTATGTTTTTATTTTCCATGAGGTCCAGTTTCATGTCATATGAACGGTCTGAAAAAGGCCGTCCATGGGACATGAATCATACGGACAGTCAAGGCTAACTCGGATGGACAGCGTATGGACTGCTAACTGACGTTTCCACGCGTGTGGACATTTTTCAACAAAAAGCGTACAAACACTATAAAGTCGTACGAAAACTCGTAATTCAGCGTGTGCTTTTCCTATCCATCCATGCGGACTGTTCAAAATGTGCTGATTTTTCCAACCATATGGACAGACCGTCCATGGGACATGCCCACGTGTGGAAATGTGCTTATTCATACGAAAATTCGTACGAACCCCACATGGACAGCTAACTGACGTTTCCACGCGTGTGGACAACCGCTCTCATGGACTAGAATGCTTGCGGAATCCACACGGACAACACATAGCGTCCATCCTTAATCTAACGTGTGGACCACGAGTTTACAACCTTGACGTAAGTGTCGGTGCATTCGCGCAGATGTGACATGGAACGTATGAACACCGTTGTCCATACGCTGGAAACCTAAGCCTAGCGTACGAACGCCGTACGTACGACGCACGGACGACCAAAGCTGCCATTTTGTCCCTGCGTTCAATGCAATGGTGAAAGGTGGTTATCCAGTAAGCAAACTCTCCGGCACGTGCGTGCCAATGGACTTTATGGTGATCGATCGCCGTCACCAGAGCGACAACAAGATGAACATAGTGAGGAGGAGGAATTCCCAGAAGATATTGCCATCCACGAGGCAGCAGATGCGACGATCAAAAAAATCAATCGGCTCTTCTTGGGACCTCAAGAGGACCCAAGCGCAGAGGTAGGTCTTCCTTATCAGCTAAGTCAGCAATTCATCAGCATTCATCACATTCATGCCTTCTTTGAGGATGTGTGTGTGTGTGTGTGTTTGTGTGCGCAGGAAAGTCTAGAAAACGTCCAAGCGTCCGCTGACGTTGTGGCGAACAATTTCGTGTTGGATCTTCTCGTCTCCCACAACCACCACAACAGCTCGCAGGCCTACTTCGATGCGATTCTGAACATTCTGCGTGTTCACTACGTCGACAAAGTAGCCGATAGTGCACATACTCACATCGCAGAGGTTCCATCTACCTATGCACAAGTATTGCAGAAGTGGAAGGAGATGTTCAAGGGATACAACGAAGTGGACGTTTGCCCCGAGTGCTCCGAATTCTTTCAGGACGAGCACGCCAACCGCGACAAGTGTCCGAAATGCCTGGAACCGAGATACGAGGACGGAAAGACGGTGAAGGGGGTATACATTCTAGGTCGAGCTCGCTGTATTTTTCGATGGTGGCCGCTCGAAACGCTGTTCACCGTATTCTTCCTGACGCCGGAGTTAGCCATGCTAGCGCGTACGTGGTGGAAAGAAGGCATGTTGGACAAAGACCCCCGAGCGGAGGTACATGGTATACTGGGTGAGTTTACTCCGAAATTTCAATCCGTGACTGTGTACACCGCATGGACGTAAGGACTGTACATCGTCCGTGGGTACGATTAGCATCGTCCACCCGTGTGGACGAAGCAAGTGCGGAATTCGTATGTCGTATTTCCCACTGCTCGTGCAAACTCGTCCATGTAGGTGAACACCATATGGATGGTAAATACGTACGCCGTCCGTACGCACGGACGTCGTTATCCACTCGTGTGAACAGTTTAATTGCGGAAATCTTAGGTGCCATTTCCCAGAGCTCGTGCAAACCTGTCCATGAGTGTGAACACCGTATGGACAATTCGTTCGCTCGTCGTCCGTACGTGTGTACTTAGTTATCCACCCGTGTGGACAGTTAGTGTAAGGAATTCTCATGTATCGTTTCCCAATGCTCGTGCAGACTCGCCAGGATTTCTCAACTTCGTTCGCAACAAGTGGGACGTCTTTAAAGACCCGAGGAACATTGCCATCATGGCGTGTGCGGATGGCGTCCAATCCTTCAACGACGGCATACGCACGGTGACTCCGCTGTGTTTTACGATTGTCAATTTCCCAGGAGAAATTCGCTGCAAACGAGAATACGTGATGACTTGGGGAATCTGGGATGGAAAACCGAAAGTCAGCAGCAAGTTCTACGACATGTTCACCTTGGAGGTTAACAGACTGACTATCGGCGTACGCATGTTCGATGTGATTACCAACACGGTTTTCACGTTCAAGCTCGTGCTGTACAAAGTGCTCGAAGACTACGTTGGCTTGAGCGACGCAGCGAGACGATTGGGAGCTAATTCGTACTTAGGTTGCCTAAGATGCTGGATACGGGGTACTGAGAAATCTACATCTGGTCTAACGAAAATCATATATTCCTCACTACACCAAGGACTGCAACCAGGTAAACGCATGACCCCTTCGTTTGTCCCCTTTCCTTCTTCGGCTGTACGTGTGCCCACCGTGTGGACACCCCACGGACAGCTCGTGGATTTTTAGCTTACATTATGTGTTAAAGAACACCCTGTTCGGGCTAGTGGATACCGGCGTCCATACGCGTGGACGACGGAACCATATGTCATCCGTACGCGTGATTCACCGTCTAAGCGTGTTGTGTTGATTTTCTCCGCCGGCATTGAGCAGGTGAATCAATTCCTCTTCGCACCAACAGCGAAGTCCGCGAAACCCAACAGCTCCACGCCAAGATGATCAGAGAGGGACGAGTGCCTAAATCAATCATCGAGGAATTCATGAAGCAGAGCGGGGTCAAGGAACCATGCCCGATGTCAATCATTCCTGATTTTGACGTTGTAAAAGACTACCTTCTCGACTTGATGCACATCTTGTACAACCTGATTCACGGCGTCCACTGCGTGATTTTTGGTGATGGTTGGGGACCGAACACACGCAACTATGCGCGAAAGATGAAGGTCCATCGATCGTGGGTTATCGCACCCCCACCCAGAAATGTAAACGATCGAAGATCTGCTGCGAAGCGACTGGCAGGTAAGCTGGTAGGTCGTTTGCGAGTTTCTGCTGTTCCATACGGGTGGACACCTTGTTCCGTCCGGACGGACGTCCTATGCCACCGTTCGGACGACGTATGGACCCTCCACTGTATGCCTAACAATGTAAATTCTTCGCAGACAAACCATCACCGTGGGGACTGTCACCGATCGCAAAGACCGGTGCAATCAAGTGGGTACGAAGTCTGAAGCTCCCGACAAATATGGGACCTCTACCTAAGAAACTTTTGCAGGAGAAGTACAACAGCCCGAATAAGGTGCGGAAGATGAAGGCCGCGGAGCTGGTGGTATCCCTCACTTCTGGGATACTGGGCGTTATTGCATCCTGGCAAAATGCTGACGGGCAAGTTCTCCGTCCACAATACGCGAAGTTCGTCGGCGAATTTGCGGTGGTGGTTCGAGAATTAACCGCCCCCTCAATTGATCCAGAGGTACGTTAATTAGCCTAATCCACGTGTGCTTCGGTGTGGACACCGTACGGACGCCGCACGGACGACGTATGAAGTCGTTGTCCATCCGGGTGTTCCTCCAGTATTCACACCTGTCATGTCCCGGTTCGAGATTAAGGTTGCCTCTCATTTTGCCTTTCAGGAAATGAACAAGCTGCAGAGCCGAGTCATGAAGTTGAGAGATGAGATGGAGCGGAACAACTCCCCTGAGGCGTTGGTGATTATGTCGCATCTTCTCGTGCACATTGTCGACCAGCTGAAGGACAACGGCCCTGCACGGGAAATCTGGATGTATGTCTTCGAAGACTATTTCGGGTTGTTGAAGCTGTCCATCAAGACCCGCTCACAACCAGTCGCCAGCATGATGAAAGGATTGGAGTTGCGGCGAACGGTTTCCATGGTTGCGGGCATCAAGCAGATGCATCGAATTGGTCGAGCTCCGCATTATCGACCTCCTGCAAAGCAGAACATCTTTACAACAAAATCAAGCACTGTGCGGCCATCCGCTGGTGAGCACATCCATAAGTATTATGTGTACCATGCATGTCAGTCTGTCCATGCGTGTGGATGCTTTGTAAGTACGTTTGCACGTAGTTGTTCACACGCGTGGACAACGATCCATACGCACGGACAGTACTTTACTATTGTCCGTTTGATCAATAGCACTTGTCCAAGCGCGTGGACGAAGGGCCTTCCGTGCGGACGACGCCGCCCACACGTGTGGAATACCTGTCCGTACGCACGGATAGGTTTTCACTATTGTCCGTTTTTCCTCTCTTCAGTCTTCTTGTGAGACAACTAATTCACTTGCGCGGCGTCAATCGCAACAGATGACAGGGAAAAGATTCAAGTTTATCTTCGTACCGAGTTCCCCGAGTACGACATTCTGTGCAAAAATTTCGACGACAGACTCGCCTTATTCAACAGGTACCAACTCATATGCGTGTCTGTAAATTGTGCAAATGCCATGTGGATGGCGTATGGACGGCGTACGGCCACCGTATGACAACGTACGGAACACTGAGTCCACCCGTGTGTACCTTGCGAATGCAGGAACGCTCTGCAACGGAATCGTCGCAACCGACGGGCGGGTCGTCGAAGGCCGATGACGAATGACGTGGTTCCGGTGTTTCTACAACCGGACACGTGGCGGAGGTGCCCAACAACTTTGCAGATTCAGCCTTTCACCGAGGAGGAGCAGGCCTTCGCCTTAGCCGGCATCGCCCCGTGGACGGAGTATCCTAGCATCAAGATCGGGCGTGAAGATTTCCGAGTGCACGACAGCGACATTGGTTTGAAGAGCTGTCAACGGTATTTCAAGAGCATCTTTCGAACTCCGGGAGTGCCAACTCAAGCCCAACTTCTTACAGGCGAGATACCGGACGATGACGTTGAAGATAGGTATGGGGAAATCATGAAGATTGTCAAGCTTGACCTTCCCGGTCACGAGATCTTTCTGTTGAAGGCCCGTTGGTACCCAAAGGCGGCTGCGCTTGCGGACGACATCAGCAAGAACATTTACCTGCGCAAAGACATGCCATGGGACGTGTCTCAGCCATTCGTTCGCGCAAACAGCATTGAGAATCAAGTGGTAATTCAGGATGTTCCTTTCATGCCGGCTTGGCTTGCCCGGTTCAAAGGAAATGCTGTCCCTTTGGCCATTCGACGACGAACTGATTGCTTGCAAGTTGTGTTGGATCGCAAGGCGGATTTCTTCCGTGAACTCGATGGTAACAGTAGTAGCGAGGATGACAGTAGTAGCTCATCTGATTCAGATGATTGCGGATGATACACGATGTAATATATATGTAAATAAACCGTATGTAGGCGGATACCTGTATTCACACGCATGATTCCGCTAATCCATGCGGGTAAACTCTTATCCACACGCGCGGATGTATGTGTCCACACGCGTGTTTCAACAAACTCCAATTTCGACGTCCATACGTATGGATTGGCGAATTCCGATCGTCCATACGTCTGTCCACACGGCGTCCGTACGCATGGGTTCGATCGGTGACACGCCTCCATGGTGCCCACATGGCTGATGAAGGGGCAGGAAATGCTCGGGCACACCCAGGCCCGGGTGCAATGGCTGTCCACACGTGCGGACAAGCGCAAACGAGTGGCGCAGCACGGGTCTCACACTGTCCATACGTCCGTCCACACGTCGTCCGTACGCGTCCGTACGGTCCAGGGACACGTCCCCATGGTGCCCATGTGGCTGATGAAGGGGCAGGAAATGCTCGGGTACACCCAGGCCCGGGTGCAATGGCTGTCCACACGTGCGGACAAGCACAAAAGAGTGGCACGGCACGGGCCTCACACTGTCCATACGCCCGTCCACACGTCGTCCGTACGCATGGGTTCGTCCAGGGACACGTCCACATGGTGTCCATATGGCTGAGGAAGGGGCAAGCAGTGCTCGGGTACACCCAGGCCCGGGTGCAATGGCTGTCCACACGTGCGGACAAGCGCAAAAGACTGGCACGGCACGGGCCTCACACTGTCCATACGCCCGTCCACACGTCGTCCGTACGCGTCGGTACCGTCCAGGGACACGTCCCCATGGTGTCCATATGGCTGAGGAGGGGTAGAAGCGGCATTCCTCGCTGTCCGCACGTGTGGACAGCAATTTCCAACGGTTCATGCGTATGGACGGCACCTATCCATACGGTCGGGCAGTGTACGGAGCGTCCACACGCGTAATAAAATCAGGTAAACTAGCATACGTCGTCCACACGGGAGCACACGTATGGACGACGTGTGGATTTATCGTATGGACACCGTATGAACATCACTTTTGCAAATTAGACATTTTCACACGTGTGGATTTTGCAAAAAAAGCGTCCATACGGCGTCCATCTGCAATCCACGCGTCGTTCATCTGGATTTCCACGCGTGTGGACAGGCCAATAATTTGTAGGGAGGAGTGCTTGGCCTTGCTATGGACCGAAGAGCAATGGAGCTATTGTATGCGATTGCCGAGGTCAGCACGACCAAACTGCCGAAGAGTGAGGAGAGTGAGGAGGAGGAACATGGCACGCTAGTTGCCATCCCCATCGCGAAAGCCACCAAGGTGGCTGCCACCTCCGAGGGCACGGCTGAGCCGGTGCGAGCCCAACTAGCAGAGTGGATCACCAGTTCCAGCGGCTACACCCAGCAAGTCGCGCGACGCCTCAGCCATCAGGACTGGGAAGAACGACTGCAACGCATGTGCAGCCAAGGACAGAAAGGTACACAGGGGCTAGGCACCGCCGACGCTGTTCCACGCCGCAGGCAGTGGAAGATGGCCTCCATGAAGCTCGCGGGCTACGAGGCACGTCACCGGCAGGCCTTTTCAAGACCTGGAGGCAAGCCAGCAGAGACGAGCTCAGCCCCAGAGTGGGCACCAGTGACAAAGGAGAAAGAGATGAGGCTGCCTAAGCTGCCCGACACTACGAGAATGGTTGCCATGCTAGCCAGCGTAACCAACCAGGAGTCATTCCGAGAAAGATACCCCGATATACACGAGGACGAGCTATGCCTCGCGTGGATCAAGACAGGAGGAAGAGTGGAGGTGCCCAAGGAGGAATATCACAGGGTAAGGAAGAGGGCAGCGCGTCACCGTTGGGACGAGCTCATGGGCGAGTTATACATGGTCACTGTCAGTGGTAAGGAGCTGCTGGTGCCCAAGCCCTGTGACAGGATTCAGTTGGTGCGTGAGTACCATGAGAGGACTGGCCATTGGGGCATCAGGCGGACATTGAACCTGTTGTGGCAACGCCATTACTGGGCAGGCATGAAACAGGATGTGCAAGCGGTGGTCACTCAGTGCCAGACTTGCCAGAGGGTGAAGACGCACTATGCACGGGAGGAGGCGAATCTCACGCCGCTGGAGATCAAGTCCTTCATGTATCGCTGGTCCCTGGATTTAGCGTGGCCCACGAAACGCATCACGAAGGCTGGGAACCAACGCGTCTTGGTCATGATTGAGCACTACACGCGATTCGTCGTGTGCGTTCCAATCCCCGACAAGGAGGCCGCCACCATCGCCAACGCATTTCGCTATCATGTCCTATCCGTGTTTGGGGCGCCTGCAGAATGTTTGGTGGATGGGGGCACAGAGTTTGAAGGTGAGTTCTCTGCTCTATGCGAGCAGTGTCTCATTGACCGGAGAGTGACTTCACCGAGTTCCCCAGAGAGCAATGGCTTAACTGAACGGGTGGTACGCACCCTCAAGTTTTGCTTCAAGAAGATGGCCCTCGACAAGGGCCTGGACTTCGAGTGGGATGAGATGCTCTGGTCACTCGTACTCAGCTACAACGCAGCTAGGCAGCAGTCCACTGGAGTGGCGCCATTCACCTTGCTGTTCGCTCAGGAAGCCACGGTGCCACCGGATCTTCGTGCTCGACCCGAGTTGGACTTTGGGAAGCAGGAGGAGAAGACACTGGCTGATGATCTGTTACAGCGAGCCGCCATCGTGAAGAGGCTCATGGTACATGCAGGGTGCAACCTGGAGATCGCTCAGCACCGCGACACTTTACGGTACGAGCACAGGAGGAGTGGCAGTTACGAGCCGAAGCCGCACCAGTTCAAGGCAGGCGATTTCGTATATATACGACAACAACCGCGCTCTGGCATGGAGGTGGCCACCAAGTCAGCCATCCTGAAGATAGTCAAGGTGCAAAGAGATGGAGTGGTAGTGTTGGAGGACAGCACGAAGCTGCGGGAGAAGAGCACAGTGCAAAATATTGCGCCATGTCACTTACAAGTGAAAGACCAGTACGACTGCAGTGCAGCCATTCCCAGCAAGCATCTCGCGTGTGAGGTGTGTATGCGGACAGATGGGGAGGCAGCCATGTTGCTGTGTGACACCTGTAACCGTGGTTATCACACGTGGTGTCTGAATCCAGCGCTGGATGGAGTACCTGAAGGGGATTGGCAGTGTCCCAAGTGCTTAGGTGGGACTGTGGTGGCAGCTGCCGCCGAGGTGAGCGCGTCAATCGTTGACAAGATGGCGGCCATGGAGTTGCAGTTGAGAGAGAAGCTGGGATCAGATGTGGTATTGTTGCCTGCGGACGTGGGTCCGCATCGTGCAGTGAGGCCGGGACGTGAAGACCCATGGCAGGCGCTGAGCTCGCGGCAGATGCTCAGCAGAGAAGGGAGCATGGGGGATCTTCCTGACAGAGTGGCCTGGGGAAACCAAGGGGAGCTCAGCAGAGTGATCACAGAAGTGATGCCAGGATTCTGGCATGAGGGCCATCGTACCATCTTGAGCAGGAAGTGTGCAGAGCAGCACACTCGCGCGAGAAGTCTCCGCAAGACGTCCACGGTGCAGGCCATGAGCCCCGAGGAAGTGCAGAAGAGAGGAGATGTCACACAACTGAGCAGAGCTCAGGTGAAGATTGCCAGTCAACTGGATTGGGGCTTAGAGTTGGTGATGACAGTTCCTCAGGAGGTCAGACGTTTGGCGCACGAGGTGACTTGGGAGAAGATCACGCAGGTATGGGATCCTTGGGCTGGCACAGGTGTCATTGGCAAGGTTATGTCATTGGAGTGGCCTCATCTGAAGGTTATGAATAATGATTGGAATCCGCAGTTGGAGTGGCACGAAGCCCTTAATGCTTTACAACCGGGCAATTATCGAGCCTGGAAGGAGAAGTATGGGGTGTGTGACGCAGTGGTAACTTCACCCTGGTTCGCAGTGCTGGATATTGCGTTGCCGTTGGCAGTACTGGCCAGCCGAGTGGTGGCTTGTATTCATGTGCCATCGCACTACATGACAGATATGACAGAAAGCAGGGCACAATACTTTCGTAAGCTGTGTCACGCTGGACGTTTACATGTGATTGGACATTTAGAGCATGGACCTATTGGCAGAAGATGTATGTGGGTCATGGTGTTTCGCAACCCTTTGACAAGAGCCAGGATGTTGCGAGGAGGAGAGGCTTCTGGAGTGGGTATGTTTACCTTCAGCATGGGCAAGTTCGCAATGGATGGCGTTACGACAGAAGATGCTGAGCAAGCTCTTGTCTAATGTCTGTGCTACCAGTGGCAGCTACAGATGGGGGATGTTGAGAAAAAGAGCTTGCACAAGTGGTGAGAAGAGATAAAGAGATATCAAAAATTTTGAGATTTTGTATAGTTACAGTAGCAAGATAACTGTGCAGTCATATAAGGAAACATATGCAAAGTCGAGCTAGTGTTGTATAGGCACTGACAATAAGTAAGACTGTCTAGTAGTAGGGCTAGAGGGTTGTGCTTTGTGTGGACGCTTCGTGCATAAGTTCGCGACAGCTGTCACAAACCACGGCTTATCGTGTACCTCAGCCGGGTTGTGACACTTGCTGTAGCAGTCTCTGTGACGAACGTATGACACGCGCAGTACGATACGCGCGAGGAGTTATGACAGTGACGAGATACGGAAATACGGATGGGTGTTACACTTGTTTGGAGATAGCGAGAATAAGTAGGGCGGCGTAGCAGGGTGAGCCAGACGCTCATTTTTGTTTTGCCTTCGTAACAGTGATTCCGAGAATAGCCAGGACTCGCTTAAGACCGCGAAAACAGCAGTGTTATGAGATAATTAGTAAGATACAGTATTCTTCTGCTTGTAAAGATATACATTTGTGGACTTGTCCTTGTGCGACTGCGTCAGAACTGTAATTAACAGTCTTTTTCATGTTGAGAAAAAGAGCTTGCACAAGTGGTGAGAAGAGATAAAGAGATATCAAAAATTTTGAGATTTTGTATAGTTACAGTAGCAAGATAACTGTGCAGTCATATAAGGAAACATATGCAAAGTCGAGCTAGTGTTGTATAGGCACTGACAATAAGTAAGACTGTCTAGTAGTAGGGCTAGAGGGTTGTGCTTTGTGTGGACGCTTCGTGCATAAGTTCGCGACAACCACGCCTTGCCGAGCAGCCCTGAACGGGAGTCCCAGTGCAACCCCCCCTAATGCTCGTCCCTCGACTGTGATGACAGCTTGCCACGTGGGCAGTGGCACTTGTTTGGCCACAAGCCCTATATTTGGGTTCGCGGTCTTTGCTTTTAGAGACTTATCACACACACACATATATTTACAAGTATGTCTGACACGGTTCAGTTACTCTGACACGGAGTATCCCGCTAGGGTATTCCAGCAATTTCGCGCGAAAATGAATTTGAGATTTGTTGAGCGATTTGAAACTCGAAGCGAGAGAACCGAAATCGAAATCGGCAACAAGCTGTGTCATCGAATATGTCATACGACAGCCAATAATTCAAGAATTCACTTGCCACAGACCTGAAGTTTCTGTCTCAAAGTTATTACCTAAGGCAAAACACAAATGTTATCGAATTTGCATGGCGCATTTCACACCACGTGCACACACATTAAAAAATCACCTCTCGTTTTCCCAAACTCAATGCATTATCCACATACTATTCAAAAGGTGATATTTTTTTTCTTTGTTTCCCCAAAGGTTGGATGCCCCTTCAAGCGAGACTCTATCATGATCTAATTGAGCAGCGAATCTGTCGTCCGAGAAAACTACACGGTCTGTTTATAAAGCTCGGGCGGTCGGTTCTCCAGCTGCATGGTTATGGAAGGAGGGGCAGGGGGTGGGCGAAGGTGTGGGTTGGAGGGTTTGAAGATAGAGAGAAGTGGTGGAGTGAATTGAGGAGGAAGGGGACGGGGTAGGGGGTGGTGGAGGTGGACGAAGCGGGTATGGAGTGCGAGGCGATGCTGAGTGTGAACAAGCAGGGGGAGGGGGAGCTTTCTCCACCTGCACAGCTCCCTAGTCCTAAGAGGAAAGGCCAGTGAGTCGTCAGGGGAGGATGCCCCCCTCCGCCCCCCCCGACTTTTGCCCTAGCCCCTAGCTTGCGGGGTGAGGAAGCAGCTATGACCCAGCCATGCCGTACTGGCCAAATAACAGTAAGAGCCACCGCTGCTGTGGCTTCAGCATTTTCCACATCGGCGTCAGGCCATTTGAGTTCCGGGCACCTGGGTCGTTTGCATCAAGGTATCTTGGCCCAGCCGGCTTTCCCTTGTGCATGCGAGTTTGTCATTCCTCAGTTGGAATGCTTCCTGCAGAGCCTATACAGTTTCCTAAGAAGTGGCTTTATGCGCATCTTGGCAATGCCTGTCTGATGGAGCAGGAGTCCGAAGCCGTTTGGCAAATATTCCATGGAGGCTAGCTCACGGGGCTATTTACAAGTGATTACACCAAATTCGCACTGGTACACACCAAACTGCATTACTTCAACAAATAGTTCACAATGGAATCGAAATATGAACACGAGGAATATACTTACTTTCAATAAGTGGACAGAAAACGGTTCGTCGTGATGAAACCTTTAATTCGTATTCGAGCCTACCTTAGGAAGGGGTCAGAAAAACGGCTAACATCGAAAACTCGTACAAGCAACTCTTTTGTTCTATGTGTGCGATATTTCCTTTTATCATCGTCATTTTTATTCTTTTCGCAGTCCTTATGTGTTTTGCAAGGTTGATCCAATGTATATGTTAAAAGTGCTGGGGCTATGGAGCCACCGTTCTTGGGAAAGCCCGACGTGACCTGGCCAGGTTCCTGTCTTGCGTACATCTGGGCAGGCACTTGCTGTCCTGGGTACAATAGGACAGGTCACTGTCCTCCGTAAACCTGGCCAGGTTGCTGTCCTGCATACATCTGGGCAGGTTGCTGTCCTGCATACATCTGGGCAGGTTGCTGTCCTGCATACATCTGGGCAGGTTGCTGTCCTGCATACACCTGGCCAGGTTGCTGTCCTGCATACATCTGGCCAGGTTGCTGTCCTGCATACACCTGGCCAGGTTGCTGTCCTGGGTACGATAGGACAGGTTGCCCGACTGGTTGTGCCATTGGAATCTGACCAAAAGGGACTGCCATCGGCGGTGCTACAACTACAAGACTAGAAAGAACAAATGCACGATAAGTACGGGCATGCTTTGGTTTGCATACCCCGGTATGCGCGGTCTCATACGTAAACGACAACCCCACGGCTCCAAGCCTCTGCTGCATTGGAACAATTATTTCTCGGATCTTTGCGTCCTGTCTTTCATTATATTGTTTGTAGGCTACAGTGGCACCGATGCCAAGAGCTATCCCCAAAACAATTGAAACTGTCGAGACTGCATTCAGCTCCGGAATAAGAAAAGCAAGTAACTGAAAGAGTAGTACGATTCCGACACTTACTCCTGCTGTAAGATACAAGTATATACTCTTCGCAAAATGAGCTTCAGAATGTATTCTGTCAATCATTGCTTCCCATTCTGACGGAGTACAAGCGTTAGAAGTTTGCAATACTGCGGGCATACCGCGGAGGGTCGTCAAACTGGTGAAATCACCACATTGGCTTGGGTGCTGTAGATACAACACGGTCGTGTTGGGACGATCATGTGGATATGAAGAATACCCCTGCCCCATAGCGAAATTTCAAGTAATATTAATATAATATGTGTTTCAAAATTGTTATAATTAGACTATAGTCTAAGTTCGCTGGGAGATTTCATGTAAATGTTTTCCCTCATTGTGTTGTTTTTTCTCGTTGAAAATACAAAATAGCAGGGTTCGGCGATCGCGAAATTTTGCGATATGATCACCTTGATCGCGATCAGATCGTATAAGTCAAACATACGATCAGCTTGCCCAAAAAACTGAAATTTATAGGGGGTACGTGAACGTACAGGTGGGGAAAAACCAATTTCCAAAATTGATTGTGGTTGCGAGTAGGAGTTCTGACTTCTGTGGCATTCGCATTGCATGGCATAGCATGGCATGGCATGCGCCATATGGCGTTGGCGTTCGAAGTCCAAGTCGAACATCAACCGACCGCGCGCTGCTCCCGCTTCGCGTCGCGGAGGCTTCGCCCCCACTCCGCTCGCGCTCGCGCGCTCCGATCGATTAACGGAGGAGGGAAAAGAAGGGGGAGGCGTCGCGTCGTCTCTCGGAGACCCTCGAGCTCTTACCGAACGATCGCAACGAATTGAACGTCATCGAATATTTTAAGTTCTGACCAATCAAATAACGATAATAATATAATTTATTCCCTTGTTCTCGCCTAAATTTTAATATAAATCTCAATGGCACATATTGAATAAAAAAAGAAAAACGTGCATGAAACACTTTCAAGGCAATCCATAATTTCGTTTACAGTTATTACTACAAGATGAACGATCGAACATCTCAACCGCTAAAGGGCTTCACAAATTTATAGATCCAGTTTGCACGAATTTCGGTTTGCAGCGCTCCCTTCACAAACATAATCGCAACCGAAAACTCGTTTCGCAGTTTTCATCTCAACCGCTAAAGGGCTTCACAAATTTATAGATCCAGTTTGCACGAATTTTGGTTTGCAGCGCTCCCTTCACAAACATAATCGCAACGAAAACTCGTTTCGCAATTTTCATCTCAACCGCTAAAGGGCTTCACAAATTTATAGATCCAGTTTGCACGAATTTTGGTTTGCAGCGCTCCTTTCACGAACATAATCGCGACCGAAAACTCGTTTCGCAGTTTTCATCTCAACCGCTAAAGGGCTTCACAAATTTATAGATCCAGTTTGCACGAATTTTGGTTTGCAGTGTTAAGGATTTTGCACGAACTGTTAAGCTTTGCACGAATCCGACTGTTTTGACATTTGTTGGAAAGAGGGGGACAATCTAAAGATTTTCCCCCAATACGATCATGATCGCGATCAGATCGCGCGCGATCAGATCGCGCGCGATCAGATCGCGATCAAGCACTGAAAATCGGGATTTTCGCGCGCCGTGAAAATAGCGTGAAAATAGCGTGAAAATAGCGCTGTCGTTGAAACAATCAAGAGTCAAGAGTCTCGAGTGACACCCTCGCAATCCATACGATAGCCATACGATAGCCATACGATAGCCATAGCCATCGCATGGCCAGACGAGAGCGAGAGGGTGCCACGACTCACGAGCTTCGCTGCGCTGCGCGGCCGATCGCGATTTTCGAGGAATTGGATGGAAAGCAGCTCGTATAAACCTCCGGACTACCATCGAAAAATAAAAAATCGATAAAATCGGGAGAAAATCGCCGCGTCCGGAGGCTCTGAGAGTGATTACCTAGCGTAGGTGTGTGGTGTCCACTCGACTGTAGGGCGTTGGGCACTCACTATACCCCTAATATGGAGCTAGACAAAGTTGGAAAAGTATCTCTGAATACACTTCAAAGATTAGGCAAACGTTAGGTGCATCGGGATGAGTCTAAGGCAGGGTACTTCTAGCGGATAACAATAGCGGTTTATAACCGAACACGCGTGAGGCCAGCCCAGATGTAGAGCAGAAAAGGTTCCATCGTGCCGTTTGTGTTTACTGTTTTCATTTCGGAGTCGCGGTTATGAGAAGTCGCGAGCGTGGTGTGAGGCCCTTTGTTCACTATATGATTGGTGTAGAGGCATACACGACCTAGAAGTGGTGTACCTCACAACTACTGAACAGAGGAGCTCTTGAAGCGAGATCCAGCGCATGTGCATGTGCATAACACCGTACCGAGAAACATCAGCGTGTTGCTGGAGGCATACGCATACCAAGCTCGTAGCAGCCATACCAAACAAAAATATGAGCAAGGTTCCCTACTCCGGCGTATTTATAAGTGAGTAGCTGGTAGAAGTGCCGAAAGGGCAACAGCTTCTCGAGGCCGCGCTCTCCCCCTTGATGACGTGATCGTTAGTTTGTTGTTGTCCTCTGCCAGCCTTGTACTCGGCTTTGATTTTTACAACGTTAACTTGAGGATACCTTGCCGCCGTTAGTTTCCAGCGAGGTGCCCACGGCGATATCTTCCTGATAATCCGACTACCGATTCTGTCCGCAATTCCAATGCTTACGGGTTATCCAATGTGTATGGTATTGCGACGGCGCTGCCGCTCAGAACATGCACGTTGCCGCGTGCTGATCTTGAGTGCGGGTAACCTTTGGATTTGATGAAGCCTTCCTTGGGCTTACTGTGCTTCCCCTCAAGTATTTGAAGTGTGACGCGTAATGGCGCCACTGACTCCACACGGGGCTCATCGCAAGCGCGTGCAGGATGATGCACATCAGCTTCGCTACGATCTTTTCCTTCGTCGCCACCGTCGCCTTGAGCTCCATCGTTTCGGGAATGGAAGTTCCCGTGAACGTGCTGTTCGTCCTGCCGAGTCCACCATCGCAGCAGCAGCAGCTGCAGCAGCGGCAAATCTTATCCACGTCGCCCAGCCTGTTGCACGACGTGCGGGTGCTGCTCGTAGGCGCGGCGCGGGCAGTGCGTGGTGGAGGTGGCGCTGTGCGGCTTGCCCACGCCTCCCAACACCACCTTCCGCCTTTCGAGCCTCCTCCGACGATCCTCCCAAGTATCCTCACGGCGAGGTCGACCACGCGGCACGCCGCGTCGTGATCTTTCTGCGCGAGGTCCCTGAGCCAGACGACGACCCCAAGCGATGGTCGAGAGAGGCAGTCCCAGCCAGCCCGGGGGCACGGCTCCTACTGCTCTCCCCCACTGAGCCGAAGGGGCTCCGTAGCGCCCTGCGCCGCCATCTAGTGGACGCGGTGCTGTGCCCGACTCGCGCGTGCGCTCGTGCCGTGACGACGCTTCGCGACGAGGAGGCCTCGGCACGACTTGAGACGTCGCGCGGGAGCTCCGGAGCATCCGGCAGTCCGCCGTTCGCGCCAGTGCAGGTAGTTTACCTCGGTTTCAGCAGTATCCTTAGGGGGGACGTGCATGGGTCCTCGGTTGGATGGGCGGCACCGTTATCGGCACCTCCATTGATCGCGCAGGATCTGCCAGTTCGCCAGGTCATCCATGTGGCTGGACGGAGCACAACACGACACACAGCGGAGGTGCTGAAGGCCTGGCTCCTTCACCCAGAGTGGCCCAACCTGATTATCGTCACCGAGGCACAGCACAACTGGCCATTCCGCCAGGGGCTGCTCCACGAGGGGCTCCTGACTCAGCTCGGGACCTCCGGTGCCGGGAATATATTGGTGAAGAACGTGCACATCAGCGACGAGGAGCTGGACCGCCTGCTCACGGAGTCAGCAGCGCATCTCGTACCGTCCGGTATAGAGGGCTTTGGGCATGCCTTGAACGAGGCGCGCGCGTTGGGCGCCGTGCTCATCACCACCGCTTACTCACCGATGAACGAGCTGGTGGATGAGACCTCTGGGGTGCTCCTCCACGGATCTCAGCTTGCACGGTGGCCACCCGCGCAGGAGGACGGGCTCGAGTATCACTTCGCCCAGGCATGTGACATTGCCTGCCGCCCGTCGGAAATCGCTTCCACAGCCCTGAAACCTGCTCCAGCCGAGTTGCCGTAACGTCCTTGAAAACCCTAGAAACCCGATATATTTCAGGGTGGCTACACCCATAATTGCCAAACCCTAGAAAACCGCTTGCAACCTATGACGCCCTAGGACAGCGCTGTGCGCTGTACCTGTGTGTGACCAGCTGTCTCTAATCCTTTTTATCTGTGGGCCTAAAATCCTGACCGTCATGTATAGCTAGGGTGTCTCGGTATCGATTTTGCCACAGGCACGGGATTCCTACCACCATTAGTGTCCAGTAGCTAGGGGGCGTTTGGGTGTCAATGTGCGCCAGCAAACTGCATTCCCGATGCAAATGATGCAGCTTGCACTCCCCTTGCACCCCCCTGCTCCCTCCAGCACAGCATCTGAACCCCCGGTGCGCAGGTGTCACCATCTGACGTTGAGACGGGCATCAACGAGGTTTTGCGTGTGCCGCCTGCGGGGCGTGCCAAGCTAGGAGCCAAGGCGCGCGTGCATTACGAAGCAGAGCGGGACGCTTTCTTTGAGACACTCACCACAGTACTCCTCGGGGACACGACAGCCTCGACGGCGTCCGCCAAACTCTCCCCTGTCACCAGCGCCCTCATCGTGACACGAACCGACCCCCCGTTCCTCGTCACCCTCGACAGCTCACCGTCCGGCCCGGTCGAATGTGAGGCAGGGTCCGCTCCCGGGAATTTCCGACGTGCAGGGGCGGTCGGCACAGAGAGTCAAGGCGACGCAGGAAGGACCCTTTCGGATATCTCCTTGGCGCCGATTCTCTCCAGGCTAACCGGCACCGGCTCCAGTCCATTGCCAGGCGACGCTGCGCTGCACAGCCTGCGGGTGCTGCTAGCGTCGCCAGCGGGGGACATGTACCAGCAGACCTTCGCTGGGACCCCTGGGCTTTCCACGGTGGTGGACGTGGGTGCGCACCTGAATGGCGTGGTGGCATTGTTTGCTGCCACTCTCGGGCATCGCGTTACTGCAGTGGACACGCGCCCGGCCAAACTACACGCGCTCCGGGAGGGGGTCCGCGCCAACATGCTGGAAGACCTGGTCGCTGTGGTCCAATCGGAGGATGCGGCAGGTCTGGAGCAACAGTGTGACGGTGGGAACGCGGAGACGAGCCGCGGCGGTGCGACAGACACTGCGACGACATCGGAGGAGCAGAATGCCATCTTTGGTCGCGCGGTGGGGGATGCGGTGGTGGCAGCCAGGGCCTTGGTGGTGCACATTGCAGGGGCGAGTGGGCTGGCGCCTCTTGCCCGGTTGGCCGAGGCATTGACGAAGAGCGAAGCTCCCCCGCCGTGCTTCCTGCTTGTGGAGCACGATGATATGAGCACTGGAGCGGCCGCTGTGCTGCACGCGCTGGTTGCGCTCGGGTACGACCTCCACTTCCAACATGACTTTGAGCAAGTGCCGGCGGAGCATAGATGGGCACGGGACCGGCACCGTCCGGTGCTGCAGAGTGGCGCCACCCTGGCGGCAGCGGGCCACGGTCTTGTCTTCGCGCAGTTGCCTGCCGGGGCACCGGGAAGCAAGGCGTGGAGGGAGGTACGGAGGGAGACGCCGAACGGGCCCCCACTTGCGCTCCTGTCAACCTGCTGCTCACGCACACCGACGTCGAGTTGTGCGCGTGCGGCGTGGCGGCTCCTCGAACCAGCGCTGACGACGACCTGCGGCTGCCACCGCCGCCGTTTGTACGGTCGGCGGAGGCGTGGCCTCGGCTCGGTTGGCTGTTGCAGCTCGAGGCGGCGGAGCACAAGGTGTTCAGCCAGAACGGGGAGGACGGCGTGCTGGAGGCGCTCTTCGCAGAGCTTGGAACTACGAACCGGTTTTACGTGGAGTTTGGAACATGGGATGGGGTGGAGCTGAACACGCGGGCGCTGGGCGAGCGCTCAACCCCTCCCTGGCATGGCCTGCTCATGGACGATGTCTACGAGGATGCAGGTCCGAAGCACTCGCGTCCCCTCCTCCCTGATTCTCCCACAGCCCAACAAGGGGCGGCGAGACTCCGTGCAGGGTTGATTCGGCACAACTGCACATGGGGCGGCGAGGCTCCGTGCAGGGTTGATTCGGCACAACTGCACATGGGGCGGCGAGGCTCCGTGCAGGGTTGATTCGGCACAACTGCACATGGGG
>LGRX02006694.1:26267-45399 GCA_001247695.2 Cymbomonas tetramitiformis
AGGCTCCGTGCAGGGTTGATTCGGGACAACTGCACATGGGGCGGCAAGGCGTTTCGTATCGCGGCTTGTGTGATGTACGCAGTGTTTAACAGCCGGACATGCCGTCCTTCGAACTCTTTCTGTCTCATGCGCTCTCAAAAAATCGTGCCTGCCATTCACGGTGGCCCACTGCTCCGTTTTGTTTTTCTTCAATATTTTGTACGTTGTGGATCAAGGCCGGCGCCCCCACTGCACTCATCGCCCTTTATTTGCAGTTGCCCAGACTCCAGTTCGACACGTGTCCACTGTAGGGCATTGCTACTCAGATCACGGAGCGCATACACAGATTTATGGTGGGGAAGGGGAAGCGTGTGTGAAAAAAACTGCAAAAGCAGCGAGGAGCCGTCCGATCTCTCCCACTATCGAGGGCACATCCTGCCTCGCATCTTACCTCCGCTTCTCCCCGCATTTGCACCATGCGGTGACTCCAGCACTTGGCTGGGTTGATTGAGGAGCCAGAAGGAGGCTGCAGTTGGCGGCTTGTTGTCGACAATGCCAATGCATGTTTGCAGACGGATGTTTCAGGCGCCGGAGGCCGTGCATGGTGGATGGCGCATTGCAGCTCAGCGGCATCCTCGCATGTAACGATGTTGCAGCGATGATGTGGTATTCAATCATGGCTCGGCCCGGCTGTGTGCGGTGGTTTGTTGTACAGGATTTGGTATCAAACGTGAGACAGTGACAGTGGACAACCTGGTATCTCTGTTGCGCAAGTACGAGGTGCCGAAGGAACCGGATCTGTTTTCGATCGACACAGACTGCTACGACTTCTGGCTCTTCGAAGCAATCCTGGCTTCCCCCGAATTCAGCCTGCGGGTCTTCGTCTTGGAGGTTAACGCCGGGCTGGTGCCACCCCTTTCCGTTACCATACCCCACCCGAAGGAGCCTGCAGCCGCTGGCCTGGCCTCATGCCAACACACCACGTGGTTTGGCGCAAGTGTGGTGGCTTACCACACACTCGCGCGTGCCTATGGATACTCTATGGTGTTCTGCGAGTCTCAAGGCGTAAATTGCTTCTTTGTGCGGGACGACGTGCTTGGTTTCCGTGCAAGCGACTTCCTCTCGGCGGCCATGCTGCATCGTCCGCCGACCTACGGGACCAATTGTGACGGGCACCGCGACGACCCGAGGCAGCTGCCATTCCGTGCAGTCAGCGAGCATTCTGTTCTGAAGAGGAAGCGCGATGGCATCGCATTCCTGCCAGCAGATCCCGGCGGTCTAGTGTCCTCTCTCTTGGAACCCCTATCACCGCACAGATATAAAGAGTATCGTTCATGATTAACTGATGATGATGGCATCATCCTCATTGTTGAAGTCAAGCATATTTAGAGGGTGCTGTGTGCAAACAGCATGATAATGGTGGAGGCATATCGACAAACATGTACAATGGATGATGCATGATATAGGTTGGCACTCACACTAAAACTCGTATGGCAAAAGTCTTTCTACATTCGCCGAGGAGTTCAGCAATCACAAACGTCTCAGCGCATTATTCTGATGAACTTCTGGCATCGGCACTGTGGGTACCGTCTTATTAAGACTTGGGGAGCTGGGAGGTTCAACATCACATACTTCTCACACCCTCCGGCATTGTTGACCTAACTGGTTTGACTCGAGGCTTCGGGTTCAGCCCTGAGCCCTCCTCGCATATATTGGTCTCCCACACAGTGTCCGTTCTAGAGAGTGAATCTCGCAGAAACGTATGAATGGTACAGGCGGCGGTGCGTCACACCGTGGTCACGCGTCACTTGATTACGAAACACTGTTAAAATTCGGCTGCGCACACTTCGGGACTTTTTTAGGTGAATGGTGTTAGGACCGCCATTTTAGGTCATTGTCCTCAAGCCGTAGCTAAATGATATCGTGAAAGGTCGATGAAAGGTAGACAGCGAGGTTGCAGCTATTTATCATGAACGCGAACTGCAAACACGTATATCACTTGTATAAGACCTTACTTTTTTCGTTCGTTTTGGGGGGTTTTTCTGTGTGGGGGGCAATATGACTCCAACAAATGAATTTCACTGTGCATGCTGCATCGTCACATGCACGTCTCGATTGATCAGTATTGAACAAATACCAGCACTGTGACCTGTATATATTTTTAGCCTCTACACATCCGGAATGTTCAACTTTGTTCTTCGTCGAATTCATGCAGTCACCTGCTGCAGTTGTTCCATCGGATCCCGTCTGAGATTCTTGGGACACTGTCGTGCATAATTCCACAAAAATGATGCTCAGGGCCGCGTGTCCGCGTGCCAGCCCTTAGTCTTCTACACATCACATGTGTTTATCGGTGGATTCTCTGTATTCCGCCCTCTCTCTGGCTCTTGCTGGATACCGCGACTTTGCCCGGCAGTCACTCCAACTTATCTGCCCATGTCAGCCCACGGTGCTGCCCACGAAAAACGTACTGATTTCTTCATACGCGCACGACTGATTCTCGTTTTTGTTAGAAACGAACTGTCGAAATGCCGCGTCGTCGTCATCTGCACTGTTCCAGCTTTCTTGACTAACAATGTTCGTAAGTCGACTGGGTGCTGAGATTTCCTAGTTCGGGCAGCCCTGACCGGGAGTCCCGGTGCAGGCCCCCCTAGTTTCATCTCGTGATCCTTCCGGGCTGTGGTGACCCGTTAGAGTGACAGCTGTCATGTAGACAGTGTCACGAGCCCGAGAGCTTGAGTCTCGGGTTAGGGTTTGGGGCTGGGCTTTATGACATATTCGTTGACTGAGTTTATCACTATACATAATGATAATATACCATGTGCCGGAGCCAAGGATGTGGCCTGAGCAATTTAAATATAACATGGTGCACCCACTATACAGCGGGCCCCGGAAAACATCGGGACGCATACCCCTACAAATTTAGGACCTAGTGTTTACCTTGTAGCTACCTCGTGTCTACCTTGTATTTTGAGCCAAGTAGGGCCCTACCTGGTGGCCATGCCCACGTCCCCGCATCGGAAGGAGGGCCCCCCGCCAGTGCGTCGCCAGACCTGGGGGACGGCGTTGGCGACCCCATCGGCGTGGGGGATCGTGGTGGTCCTGACAACCTGCCAGGAGCCGATCGCTCATGAACGGGGGACCTGGCGCCAGACGGGCCGGCGATCGCGCGGGAAGATCCTGCCTCTGCGGTTCCGATTCTGTCCGTCCCTCAGCCACGCCTGGTACAGTCCTTCTCGGAGCTGCGGCATGTCCACTGGCTGGAGATGTACCTGAGCAGCTGATACTCCCACACGCCAGCACTTTCATACCAATGGGGAAACTGAAGCTCCTGCAACAGCTCCTGGCTGTTGTCAACCGCAGCATGATCCAGCGTGGACTCCATCAGGTCGATGTACTGAGTGGCAGACTCAGGCTGGACGCAGAAGACACGCTTGCTCGGGTCCCACATAAGGGTACCTGTGACCTCGCCACTGGGATACTTCTGCAGCGCCTTCACCTTGTCCTGCAAACTCCTCAACCGGCTTTTGTCGATCATCGGACCAGTCTGCCTGGGGTAGACGACCTCCCGCTTGTTGGACGGTATATGGGTGGTGTAGCTGTCCATGAACGTCCACTTGTCATCGTCCTCGTTCTGGTACATCTTCTGATCGATGCCCAACCAATTGGGCCACTTCAGTTGGTCCTCCCTCACCCACTTTTGCTCAGCACACCGGGCAAATTCCACAGGGACGTCGACGTGTTCCAGGGAAGGTGCGTCCGCTAGGTCATGCTGCTTGACAATGCAGCACAGTCGCGCAGTGTCGTTCTTGTCCTTGTACAACCTTTGGTTCTTCCACCTGTATGAGCCACTGTCGATGTCCGCACGGTTGTCCCAAGGCTTCACTAGATACAGCCTTCCCAAGGGAGCGGGTTCGCACAGAGTCTCTCGAGCATGCGCTCCGACTCCTCCTGCCAATCGTGTGACAGCGATGGTAACGCGCTCTTCCGGCGCGCGTCCATGGGACATGTCCAAGAGCGGGCTTGTTGTCGCAGTCCGTGTATGCCTGCGAGCTCGCCAGGCTCTGGTGACGGAGAATGTGACCGTATAGGAGACGCATGTATGTCATCGATGTGCTCAGAGCGAACCCCGGAGGCAGCGACCCCCCCTTCCTTCTCACTGGAAGGATGGTGCTCGGGCCATCTGTATACACCGTACACAGATCTGGACCGAAGATCTCTGTCGTTAGGCAAACGATCGGGTCCACTCGCCCGACACTGCTGGGGCTCTTAGGTGGTGTCATATTCACCAAGGGAAGAATCACCTGGGTGTCCATGCCCAAGACTGAGGGCGCATGGGACACAGCCACGCCACTCCCGAGCTTGATATCGATCATGAGAGAGTTCTTCAATGGCCCGGTGCCCACCAGCAATGGCCCGGTGCCCACGAGTTGTCCCGCTCAAATGTCACGAAAGCATGAAGCCGATGAAGAGTCATGTGCGGCGTGCCTGCTGCCAGTATGACTTCCACGTGACAGTAGTGAGTGAACTTGGTGGGGCTGTTGTCGCACCTATTTACCTTGGCTCCAGTGCCAGCTTCGTAGGCTGTGAGCCCAAGTCGCCTAACAACGGCGATGTAAATGATGTTGCAGTTGGCACCAGTGTCCATGAGAATGGCCCGGTAGAGCATCAGCTCACCCCCAGAGGACACCAGCGCCAAGCCCTCATGGAGAGTGGCGTTCACCAGCTTGCATATTGGCTGTACCTGTGCCATTAGCAGCGTCTGCTCCTCGGTCAGGTGGTCCTTCATCTTCATTCTCAAGACGTCATGGGCGCGGGTCTGAATGGTGCCCGCACGCACATGTCCGTGCTCACTGAAGTCCACCACCCCCAGGTCGCTTACGCAAGCAGCAGCTGCACACCTGGCTGTGGAGTGGTCGACCACCCCATCTGGCATCTCGTCCAGTGGCAACTCCCTGTCGTCTGGCTGCGCTGCACATGTCGCTGCCCCATCCCCCATCTCCTGCACGGTCGTGATGGGCGAGTCCTTGAGCTGGTGCTCATTGACCTCAGTGGGATGCCTGACTTTGTCCGTAGGCTCGTTGTTCTCAATCTCCTCGAGGGTTATTAGAAGGTTCTCGATGTCCTTCGGGAGGTCTATAGCACGCTGCGCCAGCAAGATCGCAGCAATCTGAGAACACGTTCGCGTGGAACTGCGCAGATGGGATGCCAGCAGGTGGAACTTCCTGCTCAAGAGGTTTGGAGGGGCAGCTCTGGGCACCTGGGCGTCCTTGTCAAACTCCTCGGGCGTTTTGACGGGAAGCCCTGCATCTTCTGCGTGTTCCCCAATGCAACCGCAGCCCTCGCTTGCAGTTCTGGTGCAGGACTTGGCTCAGCGTGGTCGCTCGCAACCAACCCTTCACCAGCGGGGCACACGCGCTCGTTCACGTCGTACTCCTCCCGCTCGTTGAAGTTGGAGTCGTACTCAGCTTCGTCTTCTATCACCAACATCTGATTGCGCCTGTGCTTCTGCGCATTTGCCTCCATTGACAGGTCCTGCTGCCTGCAAAGACGACAACTCCGCAGCGAGCTTGTCCTTCACCTCCGCACTGGCCGCCACCTGCTGCTGCTTGGCCTCCGGCAGCTTGAGCCACTCCTCTGTGGTAATGCCCATCTTGTGCTTATCGAACCGGTGCGTGATGTTGTACTCGCGCATTTTGGCGTTCTTGACCTCGTTCTCGTACTTCGAGTTCTTCCGGATCTTGTGGAAGTCTGGAGGCACGTTCGCGTCTCGACACCCAGTGTAGCAGCGCTCTGGGGTATGCCACATGCGCGTGAAGCTGTACTTGCACTGCTTGTCCTTGGGGGCGTCAGGGGGCGGAACTTTGCTGTACAGTAGGTGGACTTAACCCTCTCAGCGTTGTTAACCTCCCGTGGTGGCTTCTTCTTCGGGTCATCACTAGCGGGTGCGGACGGCTCCTTCTTCTTGTAGTCTTTGCGCTTGTCTCCAGTCCTTCTGGCAGAACCATAGCGTCGCATGGCGGTCACCAGCTCGGGAAGGTCAAGTCCCAGCTGCCTGGCCTCATAGCAAGAGTAGACGCAGCTTGACCTGCGCGTGAGCTCCTGCTGGAGAGTCAGTGCCCATGCCTCCGCGTCATTCTTCAGCTTGTCCTGCACCTCTATGATGACCAGGTCCTCCCACGTGACCTTGCTGGGGGCGGGGTGACTGACTCGTAGTTGTTCTGAGACGCGCTCCTTGTACTCCTTGATGCGCAGCCCTTTGACGCATTCCTCGATGTTCTGCCTGGTGGCGATATCCTTCACCTTCTTGCCAGCATTTAGCGCGGCCTCTCTGCGCCTGCAGCTTTTCACATACGCAAGGCCGTCTTGTTCAGGGGTCTGCGACTTGGCCACCAGCAGGTCCGCCTTCTCCTTGGTACCCTTCATCAGAAACTTGGCCTCAAGTTCTGCGACGAAAGCCCGCAGAGCCCAGAAATAGTGAGCATCTTCAGTGCCATCCACGCCTGTACAGTAATACCTCACATTTAAGGAAATGTTGGGTTAAGGAAACAAACGGCCTTTCGGGGTCGGAAAAATGCGGGAAAAGCTGGGCTGGAAAAAAACATTAAGAAAATGTACCCAAATAAGGAAATGAAGGCTGGTGAATCATTTCGTTAACGGAAATCGTAATGTCATATTAAGGAAACGAAGGCTAGCTGAACATCAGGAAATTCCATTATTATTAAGGAAATTGTAGCTCAATCTAAGGAAATTATAGCTGGGACACTCATTGATTGGCGCTTTGGCCTTGATACGCGTTAAGACTATAGACTTCAAGTCGTCGTAGTCTTCCTGACTAATAATCCCACTTTGCAAGTCAGCATGTAATTCTCGCAGTTCCTGGCGACTGCTCGGATCCATGCTGAATTTAAGAGAATGCGCTGGCTGACTGAGCTTTCCAATCCCTAAGAAGAAATGGATTTAAGAGAAGCGGTTGTCTGACGCTCGAATCGCGTTTCCTTTTCGTTAGTCATTTCGGTAAGAGGCTGACGCTGGCAGGGGGGGGGTCAGAAAAATACCGAAAAAACTAGGCTGGCTCCAAATTCTTGTTTCCTTAAATATGCGGTATTACTGTAAGGCCCCTAGTCGAGTTCCCACCTCTTGCCATTCTTCAGACACTTCACCATCAGCATCACCATCCTTAAACTCTCTGCAGACTGCACATGTTTCCCCTGTCTTCATCTTATGAAAGGGGGGTAGTGCACAACGCACATAACCTTGAAAAGAGTCCCTCTCAGAAACGTCCTTCAGGATATGAAATGCGTTGGAGGTCATTGGCTACTATCCAAATTCATGGTCCTCCCACAAGGACCAACGCGCGATGACTATTATGAGTGCCACATGGATATTTGAGGCGTATACGTGCTTTTGGCATCATATTTACGAGTCAATTGAATAATTTCCTCTACAGGATCGTCCACGCGTGTGCTAGAGGGGCGTGCTTAAAGGGTGCGCTTTTGATATGTTTTTTTATCGAAATCGTCGAAAAAAGATGGTCCTCCCACAAGGACCATAGTCTTTAAGCGTCCTAGCGGTTGCATGGTGCGCGGTGTTGGCCGCTCATGGTCGCACACCTTGAGTTTATGACCAAATATGAAAACTTAGTTGGATAGTCCACACTCTAGTCGCCATCTGAGCTCTCGTTTACCGTGGCGGCTGATCACTCCCGAGTGAAATAAGGATTTTGTGATTTTTGCACTTCTAATTTTCACTTCGCGTCAAGCTAACGAGTGCACATCGCTCACATACTTGCCCATATGGCTTATGTTAAGCTTTCAAAAAATCATTTTATGGGTATACTTCAAAAGTTTAAGCACCATACGCTCCTACTACACTGTGAATGCACTCTAGCGGGCATCGTGGATAATTGCCTATTCTACTAATCTTACGGTGGGTTAACCCGCCGTAAGAGGAATTTTCGGCGGCCTCTAGTGGTGGCGTTATGAGGTCTACGGTGTCAAACCTGTCGATTTTCAGACAGTTTATGAGTTGAATGAAAGCTGAGGAACATACTATGGATGGATGCGATGTGCCCCATGTGTGTACTGCTCTCGCGAAGTGCGGGGGTGTAGCGGGTTCCGATCATATAGGCTTACGATGGGTTACCACATAATTTGGTATATTGGTAGATATGGGGCCTTCCTCGATGGCCCTTTGGAAATTTGGAGACCCATGTTGTCAAGTTCTCGAGCTGCTCTTTCTGCAGTGTCTTGTCAAAATTTTCATTCGAGGTCATCTTGACCCTCAAAATGTCGAGCGAAGTGAGGGTGGTATGCCGGTTTATTACGCTATATGACACGATTTATATGCGATAATTGGTTTGCCGGTTTGGGTTTGGGGTTTCAGGTTAACAAACCCGGATACATCCGATATAATTCTTCGCGGATACTGAGTGATTACTGTATCTGTTTACCTCTTTGCTGTTAGAGAAATCGAGAACATCCGGTGACTCAGGGGGTATCCATTTCGCATCAATGGAAGGACTTGAGTCATTGGTATTGGGCTCCAGGTGACCCCCAGAGATGAGCAAATCATCGGACAGGTCATATCGTGTTACTATTTTGCCCTGGGGTTTGATGCGCTTTCTGTAAGAGTATTTGGATTTCTTAACATTGATGGGAATACCGATGAAGCTCATAAATTCATTGACTATACCTGACATGTCTTGAACTTCGTCTTTAGTTTTCCCCACGAGCATGATGTCATCACAGAAGAACCGTGCAAAGATATTTAAAGGGGTGTCCTTTTCTAATAGGTTTTGAGAGGGAGGAATAACATTTTTTCCTGGTTTGTCTGGTCTATGGCGTTCCGAGTGCAATTCGTATCCATATGTGGTTCCTGTCGGGTTTGCGCCGTTTGCTCTTTTTGCTAACCAAATAGCCAGAATATCCATAATGGCTACGAACCTTAGTGGTCTCAAAACTTCTCCCTGAGGAACTCCACATTCGAGGGACCATTCATCTGTGAGGCCTTCTTCAGTGAGTACCATTCTAGAGGCATCATTGGTGATGCCTGAGATGATGTTAATTATTTATGATGGAAGTCCTAACTTTCTGAGTGCTAAATTGCTCATCCAGAATTCAGCTCTGTCAAATGCTTGTTTGAGGTCCAGATAAACTACGTGGAGGTCTTTGTCGTATCTATTGGCATCCGAAATTACTTCATTCAAAATTTGGAGTGAGTCGTCTATGTTTTTATTCGGAAGAAAGGCATCTTGGATGGGGAAGAGAATGGGGTGGGTGTTGAGTATTGTTTTGAGACGGTTAGCAATTATTGTATTAAATAGTTTAAGACCCGTTTCCAACATTGTGAGGGGTCTGGAATTATCTATGGTACACGGTGCAGAGGGGTTTTTAGGGATGGGAAGGATGACTCCAGCTTTTGCACTCTTAGGAAATCTCCCAGTTATAAGAATGTGGTTAAAAAGTGAGACAGCAACTTCTTGAAAATTCTCTGGGCCCTTGATCCACTGCGAGTATCTTATGCCTGAAGGTCCTGGTGCTGTAGAAATACCACAGTCCGAGTATGCTTGTTGAAATTCTTTGTGCGTGATTCCTGTCAATAGTCTTGCGGCGGCCGTATCGGGAATTATAGGGCTATCCTTGAGAATGTCAGTGAGCCACTGTGGGAGTTCATCTGGCTCACTCGGGTTAGCAGAAGCTATTTTTTTTATTTTTGTACTCATTTTGTGTTGTGTTTAGTCTTTCTGATTTTGTCTCAGGTATCTTTCCATCACTACCTGGGGTTGCGGCTGCACCTTTTTCAGTAGGTTTCATCTTTCCCATGACTGTATCTAGAAACCTCGAAAGGTTAGTTGAGAAGAGATGCTGCAGGGCTTCCTTTCCTCGGAGTTTGCGTCGTTCAATGTCTGTGTCTCGGCTTTTTTGAAAAGTATTTCTGATTATTACATAATTTTCATGCAATCGTAATCTCCATGTGGCTGCTGCTTCATTGTGTTTGGGTTGGAGCGAGGCAAACGGTAGTGTGCGGGCAGCCTTTTATTTGGCTTGCTTTGGAATGTTACTAACATGAGTTCTTGTGTCCAGATATTTGATGGTGCGGCGTACTGTGTTTAGCCATTTGTATACATAATTAGATACTGCTGATGGTTTTTCAGACCTCCCGGTTTTGTTCAGATTCTTGGTGCCAAAAGCGTCACTTGCCGCCTGATGTGCCAATTTGTGCAGGGTATCCCATGTCGCGTCAGGGTGCGTGCATTTCCTTGAGGCCAGTGCCGCCGTTTCTAGCTGCTTCTGATCCATTTTCCATTTCGAGTGTGCTATGTAGTCTTTCAGTGTAAGACACCCAGCCTGTAGTATATTGGAATAAATGGGCTGTGCAGTCTATTTCTTCCGAATGCATCTCAGATCCGTACAGGTTCCAGAATTCAGCAGGCATATGGGGTTGTAGAAAGATATCCCAGCAGGTCATGTAGTCGTCTATGCTGGATTTCGTGAGTTTCTTAACTTCCAGTGAGCTGAATAAAAGGCGTCGTTTGAGATAGGCATTTACATCTTTCCTGTTTAGTAGTTGAGGCGAACCTATATGTCAGATGTTATCTTTGTCGCTATGGCCTAAGTTGAGACCACCTTCTGGCATCCCCTTGCCTCTAGAGAGTAAGTGAGCTGCATGCCATGGGCTATTGAGGTGAATCCACCATTCTTTGGGTTTGTTGTGCCATTTTAGACATGGTTCTATGTTGTCTGTCTCTTCATTTTTTGCTATGAGCTTGTTCACTGTTATGGGGCTGCCGTCTGTATTATCCCGTCTGAGATCGAGATCAGTGGTATCATCCTTAATGGTGCTAATAGCGGCTCTTGCTTTGTTTTTGCTGGAAGTGACGCCCCGACTGTCATTCCTATAGTTAGGGTGTATGACTGTCACCGGTCCCGGAACCCTAGACCCCGAATATATAACGGGAAGACTCGGTATTCTGCTTATCCGTTTATTCTATTCTGATTACCACTCACACCGAATATACAGTCAAGCTGATATATTCAGCAGGTTTGGTACCACGCGCGCTTAATTTTACACTGCGACTTTGGCCATGATTGGCTAAACACCGGCGCTTGAGATGGGGTGAGGAACCCGCGCTAGAGAGGTTTTCGGTACGGGCGGTATCGCTCAGTTTCAGCGGCGCGGTTGATTGGAAATGAGTGGGGTGCGCATTACGGCAACTTGATTTCGTGCAGTATCGTTGGGCTGGATTTTGTTGCTTCTGGTCGCTTGCACACCGTTCGGCATTGATCGCGTCCTTTCGTCCAACACGACCGCGTGCAATTTGCTGTTTCCCCGATTTATCCTCGACGACCCGCCGCAACTCGCAAGCCGTCGCCCACGCCGTTAACCTCACCTGGCATTATTCACCTCACCCTGTCTCTACAGTCACTTCATCATGGGTACTTCTACAAGATCACACACCGCGGCCGCATGCCGCTCACTAGTTACAATTTTCGACGATGCCGCAGCTCGACATGCAACCACACCAGCCACTCCTACGGTTACGGCTACCCCGACTGCCCAATCGGCAGGTGCACTGTTCCTCGACGCGGTCAAACGTCTGGCGAAGGAATCCTTCGACGAGCGCGCCGCCAAGCTCGTCATCAAGAAACAATGTATACGACGACAAGCATGGACGTTTTGATGGTACGGAAGCAAACGTCAGCTCTGTTTTCGCCCGTCTGGTACTGGCATTACGGGACATTTTCGTCACTGAGGAGTCCGCGTTTGCCTCTTTGTTCGACCTGGAGGATGCCACCCTGCCCGTACGCGCTGAGGCGAACAAGCTTTTATTTTCGACACTGGAATTCATCGTTGCTCCGGTGTCACCCGCAGCAGACTGGATGGAGTCTTCGGCGGAGACACACCCGTTCGATGGGAAGCGGGTGTTGCTAGAGATCGCCAGGATGCTTCTGGATTCCGGCGGGCCCTTCCAGGGCACCGCGGACCTTCTGGCCATCAAGATCAACCAGTTCGACCCGTCGCGGGCTATCGCCGCCTTCAACGCCGCTCTCCGGTCCGCTCGACGGAAGAGCACCCTCGACGACATGGAGGTCAAGTCCCTCTTCATCAAGTCCCTCGACCCGGTCTTCTATGCCCCGGTGGTCAACCGTCTATTGCTACACGACCAACGTGCGGCGGAGTCCCTCGCCACCATTCAGCAATGGACGCGTGAGTGCTACGCGCAAAACGGGGCGGGTTCGCACGTCCCGCCTGCTACGCGCACATTCTCCGCCCTCACCCTGGCTGGGCAGAACAACGACGAGGACTACAGGACCGTCTTCAGCGAGCTCCGCGACCAGCTCTACGGCGTGAAGAAGGAGATCAAGACCCTCCACAACCGTCTCGACGACACGAAGGGCTACACGCCCCGCAACGACAAGAAGAACACCATCGGACGCGGTGGACATGGTGACGGCTTCCGCTTTGCGGCGAAGCCCCTCCCCGAGCATGGCAACTTCCCGCAGATGAACTTCCGTGGGAAGTCTTCGGGGAAAGTGGCTTTCCACAAGCCCACTGGTACGTTCGTTCCGTTGTGCCGACACCCGGCATGCTCTGCTACGGCGGAGAAGCATTGGCATCGGGACTGCCCGAACGGCGGGCCACGCGGCCATGTTGGCGCACACGGTTTCAGCATTACGGACAGCGAGAACGACGTGCTCGCCACGCTGTTCCAGAACGCCGTGGACGGCAACGACGCCGCCCGATTCGACGCCGTTTGCGACATTGCGGACGGCAAGCCGGAGCTCTACGACACCGTCTCCGCCTTCTCCTTCGCTGCCGCCGGGGAGCAGGCGCCCGACACCATCGACGAGTATCTGGGGTACCGCCAGCCCGCTGACACCCGCCTCGGGGTCTGCGCGGCTGGTGGTGCTACAAACATCAACAGCTTCAAGGTCCATGCGGAGGTCCCTGACGACGCTCCGGTCGTGCCACCACCACCGGCACCGCCCTCCGCTCCGCAGTCGGCGTGGTGTCCGACCACGGGGGGATGTACCCTATCAGCACGCTACACGCGCACGAGCCACACGCGACCTTCATGGACAAGTTCGCGTTCAACTTGGACATCGCGGGAACGGAGCCGACCCTTGCCATGCACCACATGGGCCCCGTCGCGCCCGTGGACTCCGTCTCCGTAACGACGGACGACTCCGAGGATGGCGGCGAGTGTCTTCCGCCACCGAGACAGGCCTTGGGATGCGGCAGGCCGCCAATGGGTTTCGGGTTCTCTGCCCTCACATCCCTCGCGGTCTGCCTGATGTTTGCTATTTGTGCAACTGCCGCGCCTTCGCGTGATCGCTCCGCGCCAACATCTTCAGCAACATGGCGCATCGGCGACGAGGTCGGTGGTGCTGGTGTGCTGACGCCCACAGCCATCCCGCCGGATCTCTACTGGCAACCGGCGGGCTGGTACCACAACTGGTACCGGGCTACGTACGGGTACGGGTGGACGTGGCTCCCGGCCCCCCCGCAGCCACCTGAGGCAGCTCCGATTGTTACCGAGCCGCCCTCGCCGGGTGGTGCTCCGCCATCGCCGGACTACGAGCCACCCGCCTGGGGCGGTGGAACCGGAGATGAACTTTCTTCTTCAATTCAGCACAGGACCGAACTGGTTGCACCCGGTGCGACTACCTGCAACGACATCGGCACATCTTCACTTCCCTCAATTTGCTCTACGCATGATTTGACAAACAGTGGTACCAGCTCTCCTGGGCACTGTAACAGTGGCACCGGCTCTCCCGGGCACTTTCCACGTGGCTAGAGTTGACGAGATCGAGATTAGCCTGCCTCCGGACTGTTATGCTGTTGGTTCAGGTTGCCCCAAGATGGGCTTAATTTAGGGTTTTAACTGTATCTGTATTCTGCAGTATGCCAACTGACTGCTAGTTTCAGGAGTTACCCTGCCAGAAAGGACAGGTTCTCCTGTAGGATGCTTATTTCCACCGAAGCTGAGTAGGTGTTTGTTTCAGTGCCGTGACCACCTAGTTTGCCAGTCACCACCCTAGGTGGTGTGCTGGAAGTGACGCCCCGACTGTCATTCCTATAGTTAGGGTGTATGACTGTCACCGGTCCCGGAACCCTAGACCCCGAATATATAACGGGAAGACTCGGTATTCTGCTTATCCGTTTATTCTATTCTGATTACCACTCACACCGAATATACAGTCAAGCTGATATATTCAGCAGTTTTTATTGATGCACGCGTGCACAAGTTCATTTGTGCTGTATCCGTTTGCTTCAAGGAGTCCTACAATATCTTTCTTGTTTATTTTCCTTTTTGCATCCGTATTTAGAATATAGAACCGTGACAGCACTTGCGAAGGCAAAACAATAATGAGTCCACTAGTCCTGACCTGCGGTCAGAGCCTACTTATTCTCAAGTCATTGTCACATCTGCAAAAACTGTAACAGGCTTCCGCTCTGAAATCTCCATCTACCAATAGAATGCAACTATTCTATGCCAGCTTTAATGATGTTACCGTTCCCCATCTTCCGACTGACACGTCAGTGGCAACATTGTAACTGTCATATCTTCTTATCACTTCGCGGTCATCTCACAGTGACCATGTCTTCTTCACCAAGTCTGCTACTCTCGAGCAGTCATCACGCGCGAGGTCTGTCATACTCGTCATAACTGCCACGCCTGTCACCAGCTGGACAAACCCGGCTTCGGCACCACGAGAAGCCGGTGTTTGTTACACTGTTACAGCACCTCAAAGTTAGGTCAGTATGGGCATTGTGTGCCCGGAGGCACAACGTGAGCCGATATCTCTCTCTCTCTCTGTGTGTGTGTGTGTGTTTGTGTGTGGGTCATCGGGAGTAATCTGGGATTGACACGATGACAGTGGAATTGGGCTTGAAATCACGATGAAAATGAGTACCAGATGTCCGGGGTATGACACTATGATACTATGACAGCATGACACTATGACAATATGATAGTATGACAGTACTGTGGGGCAGTCATCGTGGTACTTAGTCAGACCCTCGGGGGATGGTCGGGTTCGCATCGGGATCAAAGAGACGATGAAATCGAGTATCAGATGTCTGGGGTATGACAGTATGACAGTATGATAGTGCTGTAGTATGGCAGTACTGTATGACGGTCATCGTGACAGCCTGTCGATGTGACATCTGAATCGAGAATGATGAACCGAAATTAGAAATGAAATCAGATCCGATATACAATCGGATCAGGAATCGAACGTTGTGCCGTGGTATGGCATCGGGTGGCCGGGTGGTTGACCCTGCAGCCCGAGTTACGAGTGAATAAGTAGAGCACTTGAGAAGTGTTTGGCCTTCGGAACCTGCTAGAATGGTCACACCGCTTACTTTGTGACTCTTCTTATAGTAGTTTGTATGACTGTCACCCGAACCTGAACCCTATATAACTGTTTATGCCCATGTAACGGGTTAACTTATCAACTTTATTACATCGTCTGAGAAACCCGATCATTGAGTGAATATATCCCGGGTCCTAGGGGTATGTCCAACAGGTTTGGCCCCACGCACTCTTTATTTAGACACTGCGAAGTTTGGCCATGTCTGGCTAAACAACGACGATTGAGATGGAGTGAGGGGCTCCTCTAGAGGCACGGCCGAGCGGTATGGCCTAGTTGAATGTCTGGTTGATTGGATTTGCGGGAAGCTCGTGCACGTGGTCGCTTGATTTTCCTGGCTACGCGTTGGTGTACGTTGGGGCTTTTGGTCGGATCCGACACCACGTTCCTTGGCCGCGTTATTATTTCATCCACACGCACGTTTGGAGGACTTTGTGCGCCGCAGCTTTCCCTTGATTCCTCGACGACCGCATTTCGACTCTTGGCCGCCCCTCCTCCCCCATCTCGCCCCACTTTCCCTCACTTAATCTATGCAGTCTTCTACACCATGGTTGCGACTAGAATGACCTCGAGTATGGCGTCTCGCCGACGCTCCTTAGCTACGATTTTCGACTCCGCTGCTGCCCGTAATTCCGTCACGCCGGCTACGCCGGCACCTACTGGTGTTCCGGCTGCGAACTCCGCCCAAGCTGTTTTCTTGGCGGGTGTTCGCTCGCTCACCCGTGAGCGCTTCGACGAGAGCGTGGCGAAGCACGTGATCCGGAAATGTTTCCGTGAGAAGCATGACCGATTCACGGGAACGGAGTCCAATGCGCAGGTGCTTCTCTCCAAGTTGGTGCTTGCTCTCCAAGAGGCATTCGAGGCGGAGGACGCCTTATTTGCACCTATGTTCGACTTGGAGGACTCCTCGTTGGCCGTTCGTCCCGAGGCCAACAAGCTTCTTTTTTCAACTCTCGAGCTCATCGTGTGTCCCGCCTCTCCGGCGGGTGACTGGCTCGAGGCGTCTGCGACATTACACCCGCTGGACGGCAAGCGAGCCCTTCTGGAGCTCGCACGGCGGCTGCTGGACTCCGGTGCGCCCTTTCAGGGGACATCGGACCTCCTTGGCGTCCGCTTCAAGGCCTACACCGACCCGTCCGAGTCCATCACGGATTTCAACGCGGCCTTGCGGTCCGCCAAGAGGCGCAACACCCTCGACGATGACGAGGTGAAGGAGCTGTTCCTCGCGGCACTGGATCCTGGGTTCTACGCGCCGGTGGTGTCGAGGCTCTTCACGCACCAGCAGCGGGCGGCCGTGGACCTCCTCACCATGCAACAATGGGTTCTCGAGTGCTACGCCCGACACGTCACAGCCGGTACGCACACTGCCGCGTACACCCTGTCTGCGGCGGCCGTGACCGCTGACGGTGACACCTCGCAGCTGTCCGACCTCACGGCCATCATCCTCGACGTGAAGCGGCAGCTGAAGGTCCTCACGGACAAGGTCAACGGGCGGGGATTTACCCCGCGAGCGGACAAGCACAAGATCGGCAACGGGGGAGGCGGCTCCGGTGTTCGTTTTGCGGCAGGTGACCTCCCGACGGGGGGGAACTGGTCGCAGTCGCAGGGGAGGAAGCGCGTTGCCTTTCACAAAGGCAGCGGCGACTTCATCCCGTTTTGCCAAAACTCGACATGCAAGAAAGAATTTGAGGCACGCCACCGGCACCGCGACTGCCCGAATGGCGGCAAGCACGGCGCTGGGGGAAGCTTCCACAGCTTCTCCCTCGGTGACATCGAGAACGACTTGCTGGCGGAGCAGTTTCAGACGGCCATGGACGAGCACGACGGCGCGCGGTTCGATGCGCTCTGCCTTCTGGCGGGGGGCAAGCCGGAGATGCTCGACGGCGTTTCGGCGTGTTCCTTCGGGATCGAGCCGGAGCGGGGAGACGGTGCGTTGCAGGAATTCCTGCCCTACTGCCAGCCTGCCACCCACATGGGCGGCTTCACTGTCGGTGGTGTCGAGAGCGGGATCTCGGCTGCCGCTTGCACGCATGTCCGCGAGGACGCACCGCCGGCGCCACCGCCGGCGGCAATCACGCATGTTTGCCCGGACGAGTCGGGGGCGTCCGACGCCGATGACATGATGCCGGTGGACCCCGTGCACGCGCACGAGCCCGACCTCTGCTTTGCGGACCGGATCGCGCGGATGGGGGGACTCTCGATCACGGTTGAGGGCAAGGACTTGGCGATGCGGTACATGCACGCCGAGTCGGAGACCGACTCTTGCGACGGCGACGCGGACGGGTCTGCGGCTGGGTATGGCCCTATTGAAGGTGAGGGTGCGGTCCCGCAGCGTCCAGCATCTCGTCGGGGATGCGGTGCACCGCCTTGGGGGTTTGGCCGCTCTTCGACAATTGCGGTGATGGTGTGTGCATTCTTCTGTGTTTGCGCCACCGCGGCGCCACTCTCAGCTGCCACTCTTGGCGAGGCATGTGCACCGGACCACAACGGCCTGGAGGTCGGTGGTGCTGCTGAGGCAACCACCAGCGATCCTGCATTCACTTCTGCGGCGCCGGCAGCTATTCCACCGCGCCGGCACGGCCGGCACCGTGCTCGGCAAGGACTTCACAATGCGCCGATCGGGCTTTACATCCCGGTACACTTGCCCCCTCCACCGCTGTATTGGGATGCCCCACCGTCACCGGACTATTCACCGGGTCCGACTACAGACGAGGAGGAGGGAGAAGATCCCTCGCACGACGATCGAGACCTTTCAGATTTCTTCTGTAGCTCTACGAATGATTCAATCACGGCATCGACATCTTCAATTCACGGCACCATGACTGTGCTGCGGGCCGGCACAGCAGTGACACCGCCAACTAGTGGCTAGGAAGTTAATCATGCCGCTCCTGCACAGTGAGATTGACCGTAGCTGTATGTGCAGAGGGGTCCGATCACGGACCGGATTTCAGATTTACAACTCTTGACTGGGAACAACCCTGCCAGAAAGGACAGGCCTTCCCTTAGAACTCAGTTTCCACCGCTGTAGATGGTGTTTGTCATGAGAACCACGATATCTACTAGCTACATAGAGGGGTACGGAAAAAGGCGGTACGATCACTGCAGGTTGAACACAGGCAGTGAAAGGACTCGAGGATAATATTACAGGAGTAAGGGTTGGCGGCTTGCGCCGCCAAGCTATTACGAAGCGAAGATTGTCTGTGAGGGGCGCGTGTCGCAATGTCATCATCATAACGTGTGACACCGCGACCGCAACTACGATGCTTCAGGTATGAGTGACACAAGGAGTCACATACTGCTAGATACTACTATAGGGTACCTAATATTGTACTCTACATGACACTACCTGACTACGAAGTGGTCACTAAAGATGAAGCACTACCCATTCAATGGAAGGGTACACTACGGTATGCATGCTAGAAAATACGTCTAGGGCACTACCGATTTACGTACAAAAAGCACACTCAGCAAATTACCTCTAAGGCACTACCAAGTAAAGTGCTTCTAAGCACTACCTACGAAAGGGATCGCGACGTGTGATCGTAGAATGTTGAAAATGTTGATTGTCGTTCTCAAAGATAATTTCAGGTCCCTCGAAGATCATCACACGCCATGAGGACGTGGAGAAGGGTCAAAACTGAAAACTGGCCTTGGCAGATCGCGCGAAGTAATTTGGCTGTAAAATGTCGACCATGCCCACACTTAACACGTCGAATTTTCTTGAAATTGAGGCCGTTGAGGAACAGCTTTTGAGGGGTTTGGCTGTTCAGGTT
>LGRX02006697.1:0-36852 GCA_001247695.2 Cymbomonas tetramitiformis
GCGGGCGGAGGAATAGGACACAACGTGTATATATGATATTTTTATTCATATTTTGTTGTGCATATTTTGTTGTGTATATTGTGTTGTGTATATTTTGTTGTTGTAGTATTTAGTTGTGTATAATTATGCAATCATCTCAAATATTCTGCTGTTATTCATCTCTAGAACGGGGGAATGGCGCGGCCGTGCAAACGGACAAACCTAGTACCAAGGCTCTGGAATGAAGTTATAAAACCCTTCTGCGGTAACCGGGAAAATCTCGGGCCAAAGTTTGGTGTACATAATTCCATTGCTCAGAGATGAATATACTAAAGATATGATATGATGTTGTTTAGCAGGGCCGTGTTATATTTATATCATTCACGATTTACGTTTCTTAATTTGTGTTTTCTGTGCATGGTGACATGCAGGGTTATGAGTTCTTCTTCCGAAGAGGGCGCGGATTCAGTTGAAGGGCCTCCTCAGGCCTATTCCTTTGCCCGGACGCTTTGTGATAATGACTTTTACAGGGTTCCAGTCCTTGCAGATATGTATTCGAAGGAAACAAGCAATGCATATGGTCTGGGATGGTGGAGCATGAGCATCATCCCAAAAGCTTACAAGTACCCACTCCTCAAGACTCCAAGGCAGGCAGACAGTCTTGTCGGCGAGTCGATGCTTGTGATTCATGGCATGATGGCGATGGCAGCGGGCGAGGATTTCGAACCTTTTGCACTCGTGGTCGCTGATAAACAGGCTCTGGGATGCTGTCCGTTCGTGGACTTCGTTCATACTATGCCGAAGAGAAACGTACCCAAACAGCAGCCCCTGCAAGGGAGAAATGGGAAAATTGGTCAGTATTTTCTCTCATTCTTCCCTTCGTTTTCCTTCTCCTTCTAATTCAGGCCTTATTTATCTTCTGCTTATCTTTTCTAATTCAGCCTTTCGAATTCATTCGTTCTTTTCAGTACCTCAGCACCTCTTAGCGGGAATCATCATCGACAAAGTATTGTCATTTGGGCGCCCTGAAATCCCTGAACCTGACGCTGACACCGAGATGACCGTTGTTGCACAATGGTTCAAGACGTATATCGATCTCGCCAAGGACAAGGACATAGCAGAGCATCCTCGCTTCTTAGGCATTATGCTCGCAATGGATAAATTCATTTGCCCTGGCGCGCAACCCATAAGAAAGAGACCCATCGGTACATTGCCCAAAATGTACACTGCTGCCTCTGACTGCTTTTCTGAATCGCCTTTCATCACGAACCGGCAATTCCGCCGTGAAGATATCTTCAGAGCTATCGATGCAAAGTACATGCTTATCACGCAAGACAACGAGCGACTCGACAATCTTCAGAAGAATCTTGGTGAAGCAGACTACTTGAAAAACGAATATTTCCAAAGATGCTCAAGTGCTTCACCGAACTTGTGGATACATTGCATACTATTCACACCGAGCAGTACGAGGATTATTCTCGACTCCACTCAAAGAAATACACCCCCAAAAACAATAATCTCCAGATCGTTGAACCGACTTTGCACATCTCGACATGGGCCGCGTTTGTCTCCGAGGTAATGGTTTCAAAATTCACCCCTTCTGTCAATTTTATGTTATTTTAATGCTTATCGCGTTCCGCTGCTTCTCACCTATCCGTTTGATCGCAACAGTATCTTCCAGATCTTGGGAGTATTCGCAAAGCCGAAGATCATCTCCTGGCGGAGAACGTTCCAGAGAAAGTATCTGAGTCCGTCGAAAACTTGCAAAAAGCGGCGGAAAAGGCCCCACTGCAAGACGAGCCCGTCCGTCCTCGACCTGAAGGACAAGATACTGCTTTGATGCAGAAAGATGTCGTCGTCATTGACACCACACCGATATTCCACAAACGAGGATATGCCTACATTTTGGACAGCGCCCCGACGTGGACAGCTCCAGACGGCAGCGTCCGTGAAGACGACGCGACGATGGCCCGCATCCGATTTGCAAATAAGGAAGCTGGAAAGCCCGACGAACTCGTGAGATCGAAACACTACCTTTGGATCATAGGTAAATCTCCCTCTCTCTATCTTAGATAAAATGTTATCTCTTCAAATACTGAGAATTAATTTGCTTTCGTGTTGGCAGGGGGTGTCGGCAGTGCGGACCTTCTTCCTCAATCTTTGGCCGAGGTGCCAACGCAACCAGTTGCCAACTCGGCACTCGAAAGCGATGCCGGTGAGCCGATATAAAACATCTCTCCCTCTCTATCTCCCTTTCTCCTTCGCTCTCCGTCTTAGGTCACAAAAATGATATATGTATTCAAATACTCAGAATTGATTTGCTTTTGTGTTGTGAAAAGGTTCCGATAGTGACGGGCCTCCATCTGATGTTGAGGTTCCAACGCAACAAGTTGCCAACCCTGAAGGCGATGCCGATGAGCCGATATAAAACATCTCTCGCTCTCTATCTCCCTTTCTCCTTCGCTCTCCGTCTTAGGTCACAAAAATGATATATGTATTCAAATACTGAGAATTGATTTGCTTTTGTGCTGTGAGAAGGTTTCGATAGTGACGGGCCTCCATCTGAAGCTGAGGTTGAAGCTGAAGCTGAGGTGCCAACGCAACCTCCAGTTGGTGGAGACGATACGGGTCGTAAACTACCATATACAAAAACGGCTACACCTCCTTCAATTGTAACTACACCTCATACTCGTAAATCTCGAAGACTCTCTGGAGTAAGCCCTTCAGGTTCCTGCGAGGCAAGCCCTGCACGTGCAGAGCCATCAGGGGCATACCCTGCAGGTGCAGGGCCATCAGGGGCAAGCCCTGCAGGTGCATGGCCATCAGGGGCAAGCCCTGCAGGTGCAGGGCCATCAGGGGCAAGCCCTGCAGGTGCAGGGCCATCAGGGGCAAACCCTGCAGGTGCAGGGCCATCAGGGACAAGCCCTGCTCCAGGGCCATCAGCGGCAAGCCCTCTCCCATCAGCGGGCCTTGTATCTCCTGCAGCTGGAACTCCGCAGCGGCCAATTCCTGCATTCATCATGGAGCAGGGTGATGAGGAGATTGTGTCCCCTTCAAAGACTCCGAAGACCGCCGATGAAACCGAGGCAGATGAGCAAAAAAAGCAGGCTGCCATTCGCAAGTATGCATCTTCCCTCCTGAGATTTACTTATACGACCATTGCTTTTTTGATGGTGTATGTGCATTACTAAAACCAAGTATACGTTGCTTATGTGGGCCATCAGGGAAATCGATGACATGCATAAGTTGGTCGACAATAATAATCCATGTGCGACATCGTGGAGAATCCCCATCCAGTACATCGATGATGCAGAAGGAGCGCATCGCCATCGACCACTGGACGAACATCACGCCCAGGCTATTGCCGAAATGATGTACTGGAACCCACACACCGGTTCGGGATCTCCAGCCCTGATTTCCGTCATAGAGAATCATAAAGATCCAACAAGCACCAACCGAGAGGCATTCGTTTGGGCGGACATCGGGAAAGGCAGATACAGGTAAGACCCATTGCGTTGATGGATGCATGCATATGTGTTCCAACTTACACTTTCTTTGTTATTCTACAGATTTGGACATCAGCATTTGCTGGAGGCAAAGCGTCGCTGCGTCAAGGCGGATGAAGCAAAGCACGCAAACCATGAAAATCGAACGGAAGCGTTTCAGTTCATCGAAAGCCGTCTCTTCATGAACTTGAGCGCCATCGAAATGAATCAGGTGTGTCTCACTCATGCCAGTTTTCTCAGGTGCTTCTCAGGGCTTACATACTCAAGTGTTTAGGGAGGTTTACGGTCGGCCAGCTTCTCAGCTATAGTCATGATCCGTACAATTCGTTTGCGCACGCAGCTTGGGATTGAGCAGAACAACATTGACGCCTACATGAAGCACCGCAACATGACGGAGATCATTCTTGGCATGCGAAAACACGTGGAGAAACTGATGGCCGAACCCACCGAGAGAGACGCTGGAATGAAGAGTTTTGAGAACTTGAAATACCGTCGGGTGCCGCCGAAGCAGAACTTGAATCCCGAATTCGAAGCGGCGCTGAAGACGCAGGTGTTCAATCACCAGAAGCTGAATGCAGACAAGAAGAACACGCATTGGGCTGCTTGGGCTATCTCGGTGCAATCGTACCAGTTGTTCGAACAACTTCAGAGAGGTGCTGCCATTTTTTGTGAATTCCGTCCCGACATTATTCTTATTTGCTCTTAGGTGCTTTTGCAGTAGCTAACTGACGATTTGGTATTTCATGTTTCCGCTTTCAGTGATGAAGGCCCACAATGAAGGTTTGCTAGAGGGAGTTGACCCGGACAATGAAGACGCCACGGAGACGACCTTGGCCACGGTTGGGTCATCTCGCAATAAGCGTAAACGTTCAATCGGTATGTCGACCGGCACAACTGACCTCAACGCACCAACGACCAAGCAACCTAAATGGGACCCCACAGCCGGAAAGCCGATCGTCTACCATGATCTGCCGAAGGGGTTCTATGAAAGCTGGGCCCCCTTGACCGAAGGACACTTACGTGAGATCACTGACCTCGTCGACGAAGCCGTCATCGAACGGAAGTACACGGTCAAAGATATGATCAACCGTATCGCCGAGATCAAGACTCTCAACAATGTTCGAGAGAACCTAATGCTGCTTGCCTCAGAGGCTCATAAACGATTCAACATATATAACAACCTCCTTGGAATCGACACCGGCCTACCGGCAACTGAGCTTTCTCAAGAAAAACCGGCATTCTATGCAGCTCTTTCTGCAATCACAACCGGGAGGGTTCGAAAACGACATATACGACATAGATGCACCCTGCTTCATTCCTTACCTAGATGAAGATGGGTATCCCATACCTAAGGAAAGGAAACCAGTGGATGCTGTCGTGGATCCCGGTGCTCCCGAGTCGAAGTTCTGGGCTCGTAAGATGACCTACGGTGAGCTGGATGCAGAAATCATTGCGCGCTGCAAAAGAAGCTTGACACCTTTACGTTTCCCAACCCAGAACAAGACTGGGAGAAGTTTTGCGAATATTTCCCAGGGGCTGGGGATGAGAGAGAAATACGTACATTACTGAAGGTAATTTACCTAAGTTGCGCCCTCTGGTCGTCCTTCACGATATCTGATTTTTTCCATATCGGCTTGCGCGTTCAATTAACAACGGGGTTTGTTTACAACTGTACCAGGCGGGAGTGGTGCCCCCGAAGGTCTCCTGCAAGAACGAGCAGGAGAACCGGAAATTTCAATTTGAACAACGGCCTGCAAAAGAAAAACAGCGGCACGAGGAGAAGATAGAGAAACCGATCAAAAACATTCCGAAGGATATAAAGTTCTACTGGAATAATATCGAGAGCAGGATGTTGCTGAAAATCGGGTCGACGACAGCATCGACTGCGGAAAACATCCTAAAGGATCTTCCAGGTGCGTATCTCGGTTTCATATTCCATTTGTGCACCGTAGCTATGTAATTACTAATCGTTTACATTGCACACAGGTGTGAGTTATCGAATATTGTCAAACGTTCATGAGGGCCAGCAAGTCGACGATGATGACTACTTCTACACTCACAAGATTCCGCAGTTGGTTTTCAAGAAGGACTTTCTGCTGGAGCCCGCATCACCTGAATCCTTCACGACTCTTCCCAGGCTTCCATTCACCGGTTTCATTATGGATTGCGAGTATGCTCTGGACTTGAACAAGAAATGGTTCCCGAAACCTCTCTTAGCAGGAGAGTTCAAGCAATTCCTACACAACTTCAACAATTTGACCACGTGTGATGATTGGGTAGGGGGATGTTTCTGTGGCTTCCAACAACACCACGAGTTCTTCGAAGCCGCCAAGCAGTTTTGCCACGGGAACGCCGAAAAGATGTTCTGGGTGAAACCTTTGAGCAGATCGAACATGATGACCTTGGAACCCGGCGTTGCGCCACGAAACTACGCCAACCGTATGGAGTGCTTTGTCTTGTGTTACTACGTCAAGGAAGCAACACCTACAGGTCCGTAGATGTTAAGTTACGTACAATTCTGTGATTGCCTTTTGGCGTCTAAGCATGGGCAATCTGACCAAGCAGCGCTGATTGCTCTCGCAGACGAAACCCACCCAGCCGTGCATAAAAGGCTTCCCTGGATGAAGAACTTGATTAGAGTTCTCGGTGAGGAGGAGAATGCGGATAGTGATGTCGTCGATAAGCGGTTCGTGGCTTCTTGCCGAACCAACACCTGGGAATATGCCCCTGTACACTCGTCGAAATTCGCCATTAACTCCGAGGGTAAAAGAATTAACAAACACCAGAAGCCGCTGAAGCTCATCCACGACCTCATCAATATCCATATGCGAGGTCCTGAGTTAGAGGGGGAAGCGAGGGGGAAATCTGCGTACGCGGGGGTGTTACCTCTTCATCACGATTATCACTTCATCTTGGATGCGTGCTGCGGTTCGGGGACCACTTCGGTAGCCGCCAACATGTTGGGATTGGGTTCCGTCGCTTTCGATAGGTAAGCATTCATGTCTACATCCATTTTTTGAAAAATACTTTGTATATCGTTTTTAACAAGTGCTGGTGTCTTGGATGCAGGGAGCAAGGTATGGTCGACTCAGCGAAAGAGCGCATTAGGTTTCCTGATGGATTTTTTTCTTTGGCCGACGAAGTGTTGAGCAAGCAGGAATACGACGAGGTGAAAAGGCAGAGAGAGGCACATCGTAAAGAGCAAGAGAAAGTCGAGAAGGAGCGGGAGAAGAAGACGGCGGTCGAAATGAGGGAAACGGAAAAGGCCGCCAAGCAGCAGGAGGCCGAGGCCGCCAAGGCCGCCAAGCAGCAGGAGGCCGAGGCCGCCAAGGCCGCCAAGAAACAGCAGGCCGAGGCCGCCGAGGCCGCCAAGGCCGCCAAGCAGCAGGAGGCCGAGGCCGCCAAGGCCGCCAAGAAACAGCATGCCGAGGCCGCCGAGGCCGACAAGTCCGCCAAGCAGCAGCAGGCCGAGGCCGTCAAGGCCGCCAAGAAACAGGAGGATGCCGCCAAGAAACAGAAGGCCGAGGCCGAGAAGGCCGCCAAGAAACAGAAGGCTGAGGCCGCCAAGAAACAGAAGGCCGAGGCCGACAAGGCCGCCAAGGCCGCTGCAGCCGCCGCGGCGGGGCCTATACCTAAGCGGAAAGTGGCACCAGGCGGAAAGCCGGGATCCGATCAGAACAAGAAAAGTAAAGCTCGCTAGGCAATGATGATTTCCCTGCTAGGACATGGTGCCAGCACCTAGGTCAATATTTGTTGATAGTCTTAATAACCTATTGTCTCAGTGCAGAAGTACGCTGATGAAACACGTATGGTATATCTTGATATGACAATTGTAAATAAAGTATATTCTCCAAAAGTATTGGCGACATATGTTGTTGTGGAACCGATGTCATTTATGGGGCGGGTGACATGCCTCCGCTTTCATTGTGATTGCCCGATTATATTGGTTAAATGAAGTTGAGCGGTACCACGACGACCATTGAGGTATGAAACCTATTCCCCTCTCTTCCAAAATCATTTCCCCGCTCGACACTTCATCGACGCACCTTTATTCCCATCCATCTCAGTTCAATCAATTCCAATGACAATACTTGCTACTTTGCGGAAGGAAAATCCAGATAAAAACGTTTGGTTACTATGGTTCCCTGAAGAGTCCTCGCCCTCAGAACTAGCGCTCAAGAAATCGATGGAAGAGGAACATAAGATACAATTTCAAATGTATGACGCAAGCGTGCATGATAATCTGCCTTTACGGATGAAATTTTTGTACCCAGTTTGCCTGCACTGCGGGCTTCAAGATCGTTCACAACTTGCAACGTGTACCGGCTGCTATCTTGCGAATTACTGCAAAGCCCCCCAAACTTGTCGGAAAGCTGATTACGCACGGCATAAGTTTTTCTGTCGTTTTGCAAGGGGTCATATATTAGGACAGCCATATGCAAGATGCCGACCTTTGTTTAAGTACCCGGGGGATACGCGGCATCCAGCAGAACGGAATTCCATGAGTGCTTGGTCCTATGGGGACTACCTGCAGTTTCTAGCCTTTTGGGAAATCCAATGCGTCGCATGTTTTGCAGGTCGGCCAAAGGGTCGCCCCGTCGTGAGACAGCAGATATCTGGCGGGCAAATCGTTACCTCGGTGCGCATTGAAATGCGGGACGCCACAATTTTCAAAACCCCTCACTTTCAGAAGTATACAGCAAGAATGGGGTTTGTACACTCCAACTTACACGCTCCAGATTTTGTATATTCTTATCCATTTTACCGTCTCACTCCGTTTGGTCGGTTGATGATGTGCATCTGCAAGTTAAGGTGCCCGAAAAGCATACTTCAGAGGTTGCTTTCATAGAATGATTGGCAATGCAGACAGGATAATCATGGACTTCGCAGACACGCCTTCGTCGCAAAATAATAGTAGATATGTACTTGTAGGTCCTTCGATCCGAGCGGACTAGTACCGGGTATCTGATAGGCTAATAATTCGGCAGGTCCAAGACTTTCCAAGATCATAAGCTCTATTTCTTGCCTAAACTACTCATTTGCCCCCTTTTCCCGTCAGCGACGCACCTGCTTCTACTTCTACCATAGTCATGCCATCCAAGCGGCAGTCTGTTTTCACATACATCGACCAGTTTGCCAAAAATCACGGGGAGTCTTACCCATGCAGCAGTACAGTTCTTCTTCCGCCGGGTATGACTATCCAAACGTTGTGGCAGAACTACAATACACAATGCGTCGACGGCGAAGGCATGGAATGCTCACTCAGCCTTTTTTGTCGTGTATTCAGAGAGGAGCTTAGCTCTTGGGTCAAGTTCCGTCGGATGAATTGATGCTATATAGCGACAGCATATAGCTTTGTCATTGAGCAAATTGACTTATCGTTGGAACACCGTTAAACATAATTGTATTCGAACATATTTTGAATGAAATTGTTATCGACGTTTCACATTTCCAATGTTGTGACATGCTATGTTTGTGACATGCGGGCCTTCGATCCGACCCACCGGAAAGAGGTCATTTGATTGGCCAACTGAAATCACGACGGCCACACTACTGAGATATTTAAGCACCTACCTTGTCCTCACAACTCACTTTTCAGCTTGGCACTTTTCTTTCTTCACCTGCCACCTCATCCAACCATGCCATCCAAGCGAGAATGTATTGTTGCCTATGTTCTTGGCATGTATGCAACATGCCCTACTGCCCCCAGAATGAGAATGAGGAATTTTGACTATCTTCCTCATGGTATGACTGTTCGAATGTTGTGGAGGAACTACAATGAATGTTATATGGCTTCCTCATTCAATATATTTTCAATCTTTTCGGGAACATCTTTTGTTGGCTCTAAAACATCAATATCGTCATCTAATGGAAGATCTTTGAAATAATGTTTATTGTTATGATATGTTGGAGACACCAAAATTAATCTATCTAAAGCATTATTATTTTTCATCAATCTTAATAAATTAGATAAAGCTGTGGTTTTACCCACACCTCTTTTCGCCACGGCCAAAATAATTCCGTGTAATTGGATAAAATCAGGTTCTGTGTTTATAGTAAATGCTGAATTTTTCGGTAATTGAATTCCATATTTTTGTCATTTATTTTTTGAAAAGACATCAATAAATTCAAAAGTTTCCTTATAATAAATATTAAAATTCTGGAAATAAAGATTTATATGTTTTATGAAATTGTTTATCGTTATCTAAAACATCATTATAAGTTGGAGGTTGTGAATTTTCATTTTTTCATAATTTTTTCCATTTTTGATTTTTGATTTTTTGGATCTTTTTATTATAACTTCAGGTTCACTATCACTAGATTCACTAGAATCACTTTCAACAACAATAACTTCCTTTTTTTTCTTTGGTTTTTTAAAAGACTCTTTTACAAAGCTAACAATGTTTTCATTGTTGCTACGTTGAGGAATTTCTTTTTCAATAGATTTATTAATAATTTTAGGTTTAATTGTTTGTTGAATTTTTTCTTGAGCTTCTTGTAATTCTTTTTTATTTTCTAATTCTTTTGCAAGTTTTATATATTTTTTGGCATCAGCATTCTTTTTTCTGGTGTCCATAGCTTTTTGTCTAGCTATTTTTAGTCTCTCTAAAGTAGCTTCGTCCGTAACTTTTTCACCTTTTTTAAATCCCATATTACAATATATAAGAAAATAATTTTCTAATAATTTCTAATCTTTTCTAAAAACAATTAAAATTTTTGAAAAGACTTTTTAAATGTAATATCAAATATATTTTTTATTATATTTTTAATTCCTATATAATTTCTATATGATTTTTATGAAAACAATTACAATTTTTTTAAAAAGAGTTTTTAAATGTTATAATCAAATATATTTTTTATTATTTTTTAATTCCTATATAATTTCTTTTTATTATTTTATAAATAATTTCTAATCTTTTATAAAAACAATTACAATTTTTAAAAAGAGTTTTAAATGTTATAATCATATTCATATTTTTTTAATGTATTTTATATTGCTTTTTAATAATTTTAATCTTTTAAAAGAACATATTTATATTTTAAAAAGAGTTTTTAAATGTTATAATCAAATATATATTTAATGTATTTTGTATCGCTTTTTTTAATAATTTTTAATCCTTTTCTAAAAAAACATATTTATATTTTAAAAAGAGTTTTCAAATGCTATATCAAAATACTTTTTATTTATTTCAATTCCTATATCATTCCTATTCAAATTTTTTGACACAATTCATGAAGTGCCGATACCACAACAAGGATCAATGACTAAATCATTTTCATTAGAATATGTTCTTATTAACCATTCAAATAAATTATATGGTTTTGCACAAGGATGTTTGCTTTTATAATTTCCATTAGAAAACTTTATTACACTTCTAGGAAATCTTTTACCATCCAAACATATAGTAGGTGTTCTATCCGTGTAATGAGTATATAATTCTGTTCTAGGTCCTTGCCCTTGTCTAATATATGGTTTATTACCTTCAATTTTTATTGGATTATAAGTTGGTAAACGTTTATAAAATACATATATCATTTCGTGTGATCTTAAAGGCATTTGATTGGCGTGTTAAAATCCTAAAGCCATAGTTTTTTCATAGACTAAATCGTATCTAAACCATTTTTTATTGCTTTCAATGATATTATGTCCAAATTTTGTTGTTGTTGTAAATATATAAACACATTTCTTTTTGCCTATTCTTTTTAAATGTATCCACAATTGATCCAAATCAATAACATCTTTATCCCAAGAACAATTAGTCTGATTATACGGCAAATCACATATAAATAGATCTGCCGAATTACTTTTAATTGTTGGTAAAATTGTAAAACAATCATTATTATATATTTCATACATATTTTTACTTTTATTTTTTTGTGAGTTTCAAAACAATTTAAAAAATAGGTTATACTTTATATCAATGGAAAACATTAGTGAATCATATCCAAAGTATACTAAAGTTACATCAAAGAATGGAAAAGTTTATTATAAAAAACCCCTAGACACAAATAGAAGAGACAAAAAAAAATATTACGAAAATCATAAAATAAAGTTACAAAAACAAATGACTATACAAAGAATTATAGAAAATAAAAATGTATCTATGATCACTTTGAAAAAACATAATATAGACAAAATTGAAATAATAAACATTTTTTCTAATAAAATTAAAGAGTCTCCTGAAAATTTTGACAAACTTCTTGATATTCAAAACAAATTCATTGAAAAATTAAAAGTAACAAATACCACTTAAAGATTACGTTACATTATAAGTATAATAAAAATATTCTATAATAATATGTCACCTAAAAAGAATAAAGATAAAAAAGATAAAGGCAAAGCACCTATGACACAATCAAAGAAAACAAATTTGAAAAATATAAGAAATTATAGGGCCGGAAATTCTAAGCCATCATGTTCTACACAATTGACACAAGAACAATGGAAAATGTTAATTAATGAAGAGAAAGAGAAAAATCCTAATGAAAAAAGTATAAAAAAAAATATGCAGATTGGAAAAGAGCAAAACGTGAATCCATCACACAATTAAAATCTGATTGGAATAAGAAAAATGAAAAAGCAAAAAATCTAATTTCAAGACAAGAATATGAAGAACAATTTACAAATAAAAATGTGACAAAAGAATTTGTTGATAAAGGTGGAAATTCCGGAATAAGTATGAAAATAAATTTCAATCGTTTTTGGGGAAAGCCTTTAGAATATTGGATGAAATTAATGAACAAAAAAAATGATCAAAATTCTGAAGATGTTAAACACTTTCAATTTGGAATATCATTTCAAAATGGAGAATCTGATTTTATTAGTGCAAAAAATGAAACTGATTTTTATGAAAAATTAGATGGAATGATTCAAAGCGGAGATGATAGAGGTCGTGCAAATTCAATTACAATTTCTTTATTAAACTTCAAAAAATTAAATGGAAAATGTGCTCCTTTGCCTATGCCCAAAACGGTACAAGAACTAAAATCCAAAAAAAGTTTGATTACCATTCAAGATGAACAATGTTTTGCTAAATCTTGCCTTGTAATGTATTATAAAGAAAATGCATCTTCAACCATTTATCACAATGTTCACCAAGATAAAAGAAATAGATTAACAAAAGAAGCCATAGAATTAATGAAAGAATTAGAATTTAATCCTGAAGACGGTATAGGATTTGATGACATTAATTTATTTGAGGAAAAGTTTGATAGAAATATAATTATTCACGGAATGACTGATTTAGGTTGTACAATAATGTACCCACCTTCACAAGAAGGGTTACCAAAACAAGCTATTTATTGTCAAGAATGTAATATAAATTTTCCAAACAAAAAATGTTATGATTTACATAAGAAAGGGACAGCTTGTAAATACTTTCATAAATGCAAAGGTGAATGTAAACAAATATATGATACAAGAAAAGAGCAACATATTTGTGGACACGAATATTGTCCAAATTGTAAATCATATTGTGATATAAGAAATCATATTTGTTATATTACAAAGAAAAAACCAAAAGATATAATAGAAGAAGAAAAAATAAGATTTTTTGATTTTGAAGCATATAATGAAACAAAGCACGAAGTTAATTTAAGTGTGACACAATATTCGAATGGAGAATCATTTGTTCATTACAACATTGAAGAAGCTTGCAAATTTCTTTTTTCTAATCAACACAAAGACTTTACTTTTATTGCACACAATGGAAGTAAATATGATTATGTATTGATTGTTGAATACATAATGACAACAATGAATGAAATTCCGGAAATTGTGCAAAATGGTGGTAAAATAATGTATTTGAAATATCAAAATGTTACATTAATGGACAGCTATTTACATCTAACAAATCCTCTTAGCAAATTTTCAAAAATATTTTCTTTGAAAGGAGATAAAAAAGGGTATTTTCCGCACAAATTTGATACACCTGAAAATAAAGAATATATAGGTCCTTTGCCCAACAAAAAACATTATGGTTTTAACCAAATGAAAAATGAAGCCCGAAAAGAATTTCTAGATTGGTATTCTTTAATGATTCAAAATAAATATGTCTTCTGAAGAAAGAAATTTTAGAATATTGTCAAAGTGATGTAACAATATTAAGAAAAGGCTGGATGAAATATAGAGAAATGATTTTGGAAATAACAAATGATGAAATTGATCCTACAAGTTATTTGACTATTGCATCTTTAACTCAAACAATTCATAGGTATATACATATGCCTGAAAATTCAATAGCAATATTGAATACTATTACAAAAGGCAAACAACAATCAAAAATAGGAGACAAATGGTTAGAATATATAAAGCATACAAATAAGATAGAAAATCTAATAAAAGAATACAAAATTCCTAATTTCTATTTTGGAAATAATGCAAGACATAAATATGTAGATGGTTATGACCCTGCAACAAATACAATTTATGAATTTTTAGGAGATTATTATCACGGAAATCCTGAAGTGTACAAAAACAAAATGTTTAGAAAAAATTACAACTTCAATAAAACATTTTTTCAATTAAATGAAGAAACAAATAAAAGGCTAGACAAATTAAAAGAATTAGGATACAATGTCGTATACATTTGGGAAAATGAGTTTAATGAATTACGAAAGCACGATAAAAATGTTATTGAATTTTTAAATACATATAATGTACCAATACATTTTAGAGATGCATTATTTGGTGGTAGAACAGATCCTAAAAAACTATATAATAAATGTAAGGAAGGGGAAATAATTCGGTATGTAGATTTTACAAGTTTGTATCCTTGGGTTTTAAAATATTGTTTATTTCCATTTGAACATCCTTCAAAAATATATAACGAAATCGACTTATTAGGTATAAGAAATATTGAACAATTTTTTGGGGTTATAAAGTGTACCATTATTCCTCCAAATGATTTGGAAATGGCTGTGTTACCATTGAGGACCCGGGGACAGTCCAAAATGGAGAAATTGACTTTTCCATTGACAAAAATGACCGGAACTTGGTGCACCGAAGAAGTAAAATTAGCTTTGAAGAAAGGCTATGTGATTGAAAAAATTCATCAAGTTGTACACTGGGAAAACACATCTTATAAAATATTTGAAAGTTTTATCAATACTTTTTTAAAAATAAAACAAGAGGCAAATGATTATCCTGAGTGGGTACAAAATGATGAAGATAAAAATTTGTATATAAAAAAATATTTTGAGAAAGAAGGAATATCGTTAGACAAAGAAAATATATATAAAAATGAAGGAATGAGAACTATAGCCAAACCTTTTCTTAATAATTTGTGGGGAAGATATTGCTTGAAACCTAACAAAAGACAAAATAAATATTGCAACAATGCTGAGATATACGACATTTTATCAGATTCTAGAAATGATAATGTTGTTATTCAACCTATTCCACAAGTAAATGATGATGTGAAATATCACATAGGATTTAATATATTAGATGAATATGCTGAAACAAATTTTAGTGTGAATGAAGTTATTGGTGTTTTTACTACCGCGCTTATGCAAGAATTAAATTGTACAATTTAATGGATGATGTAGGATTTGAAAATGTATTATATCACGATACGGACTCGGTAATTTATATTGAAAACAAAACAAATATGCATATTTATAATAAACAATTAGGAGACTTTTTAGGCGAGTTGACTGATGAATTAGGTAATAAAAAATGCATTGAGTATGTAGCCACAGCACCTAAATCATATTCATTATTATTTGATGATAAAACAACAATGACTAAAGTAAAAGGATTTTCATTAAATTTTCAAAATTCACAAAGCTTGAATCATAATGAAATGAAAAATATGATTTTAAATTATAAAGACAAAGTAATACAAATAAATTATGATGTTTTGAGAAAGCCTAAAAAAACATCACTTATCAATAAACAATTTGCAGCTCTTGGAATTGAAACAACAAATGAAACAAAAACATTTTCATTGAATTACGATAAAGGATTTATTCAGTGGGAAACATATAATATATCACCTTGGGGACACAAAGATATTGTTAATGACAATAAATAAGTATTATTATATTAAACAATGAGTAAATCAATTTCTGAAAAAGAAATACAAAAGTTTTATTTAGATCCTGAAATAGGATTGAGTGGTGTATCATCATTTACAACTAAATTAAAATCTCGTGGGTATAGAGTTACCGAAAAGCAAGTCAAAGAAGCTATTGAAGCCACTGAGCTTAATCAAACATTTTCTCAAAAAAAGAAATTGAATACAAAAGACCCAAATAAAATATTATAAGTTGATTTAGCATTTAAACCAAATGTTAAAAGACAAAATAGAGGATTTTCTGTAATTTTAACGGCTATTAATGTAAACACAAGAACGGCTTATGCATATGCACTCAAATAAAAAACGGTCAAAGATAAAAATAGTAAAAACATTGAAAGTGCTGAGGGAATTATACCGGTTTTTAAAAAATTAATAAAAGATTCAAAAATGAATGTATTGACAACTGATAATGGATCAGAATTTACAAACAAAGCTATGAAAAAGTTATTAAAAGACAATGATATTGAACACTATTTAAATGAGCCTGATGACCATTCAACTATGGGTATGATTGAAAGATTCAACAAAACATTGAAAATAAAATTAAAAGCGAACTCTGCAAGTGAAGATAGCGTAAATTGGGTTGATTATTTAGACTCTATTGTTAAAAATTATAATAGCACACAAAATGTTGGAAATATTAATAGGTCCGCGCCTGATAATATGTCATATACAAAAATAATTAGAAATATTTTATTAAAAAGAAATAAATTGACCGAACTTCTTGAAAAAGTAGGTATAAAACCTGGAGATAAAGTAAGAATTAAAATTAAAACTAAAACATTTGATAAAGAGTCTCAAAAATGGTCTACAAAAATATATAAAGTAAAATCAATAAAAGGATTAAGTTATGTTATTGAGGATGGTAATGAGACTTTAGCTAGACGATATAAACCAAGAGAATTATTAGAAGTCAAAGGAAATGCTTCTAACAAAAAGACTAATGAGCCCACGGTAAAAGAATTAGTAGTTAAACAAAATAAAAAAGAAAGAACTTTGAAGAAAGAAGGAGTTTCATCTTCCAATAGAATTTCTAAAAGAACACGAAGTCAAAATAAAAATAATAAAGATAATGAAACAGAAATTGATTTACGATAATTTTTTAAATTAGATTATATATATATAATTATGGTAAGAGCAAATCAAACACAAGCTCAACGAAGACTTAATAATAGAATTTATTGTGGGTACAAGGACCCTGCACCATCAGGTCGTCCGCTTGGAAATCAAATTCAATGCAAAGCTAGTGGTCAATTAAGACGTTTTGGAAGGATTTTAAGAGCACCTCATCCAGCCGATAGGCAACAAAATAGACGAAGACGATAATTTTATATAATATATATAATATATATAATATGAGAAAGATTTTGACTGATGATATTGTTAGACAATATTGTTTAAATGAATCAGGGTTTAAAAATGCTGCATCAAATAAATCAATTTTTAAAGGATATTCAAATTTAGCATCAAAAAATTATTCAATGACTGCACCTTCTCAAAATTCTGTAGACTTTTATAATTCAATTTCACAAACTTCATTTATAAATCCATCTGATTTGATTCAAAATTTAAAACGAAATGATGTTAATGTTTTTGTCCCGGAAAATTATACGAGAGCGGACAATTTACAAAGGTTTGCAGATTTAAGTGAATCTGATGTAGAAACTCCAATAAGAACTCCTATATCACCTGAATCTGAATATGATGACGATGTTAAATATTTAGAAAGTTTGGAAAAAGGAACTCCAATAAATCAAGAAGAATCTGGACCATCAAAAAGAATGACAATAAATCCTTTTTTAAGACAAGCATTATTTAATTCAGGTCAAAAGGATAGAACACCTTCGGCTGACGATGATAATGATGATGACGATGATACGAGTGATGTTCAATATATGGGTTTGGAAATGAGTCCTATTTCCACGAGAGCACAACGTGCAACTAGAGGTAATCAATTATAAATAATAATATATCATAATATATAAATGACTCGTGCTGAATGGAACGAAACATTAAAAAAATGTGCCAAAGAATATCATTCTAAAAAAGGTACACAGCCTAGAAAAAAATATTCAAAGAAATCAAGCAAAAATAAATCTATGAAACAAAGTCCACAGCCTCAAGTAATTTCAAAACCTCTTGTAAATCGTCCAACAAATCAAAGAAATGCTCGCTTTCCTTTTGGTCTTGTAATATAAATTTGTATATTCATAAAAAAGACTCTTTTATTTTAAAAAGACTTTTTTATAATGAGCGAGTAAATGTTTGTATATACTTTAATAATATATTTTTACTTATTGTAAATTGATGGTATATATATATTCATATATAATATTTTTACTTATTGTAAATCTATTGTACATTTCTTAAAAGACTCTTTTTATTTTCAAAAGACTTTTTTATAATGAGTGAATGTTGGTATATATTTGTATAACATATTTTTACTTATTGTAAATTTATTGTATAACATATTTTCACTTATTGTAAATTTATTGTATAACATATTTTTACTTATTGTAAATTTATTGTACATTTCTTAAAAGACTCCTTTTATTTTCAAAAGACTTTTTTATAATGAGTGAATGTTTGTATGTTGTAAAAATTTTTATAACAAAAAATTTCCACTTAAAGAGTAAGACTTCATAAGGTAGAACAATGACTACTATTACTACTAATGATTATTTACTTATGTTATTACCATTAGTTCAACATAAAGAAAAAATGAAAGAAGTTTTACAAGAACTTTTGGTAAAAGAAGAAAATAAAAGTAAAGAAGTAATAAAAGCAAAAACTACTACTTGGAATGATCTTCCATTTGATGTTCAAGAACATATATATAAGTTAAAATATAAACTTGAAATGAAAGATGTATTTGATGAAATTTTAATTAAACAAAAAGAATATTATTCACGAGATTATATGAGATGCATTAACTATAAAGAAAATGATAATGACAACGTATGCCTAAATGCTTGTGAAAAGTTACAAGATTACCATTCTAATATGATATCTAGAAGAGTTCGTGACGATATTCAAAATGAATACAAATTTTTTAAACTTGGTAATATCACTACAATTCTTTTAAACACAATTAATTCAAGGGATTCACCTAAAAAACGCGAACAAGAGTATTACGATTTTATTGAAAATATCAATGAAAATTTTTCGGACGGGCGAGATAAAGGTAAAAGTCATTTGAAAATTATACATCAATGTAATTCCAATTTTAGCCCAAAAAATAGTTTAAAACTTTTGTGTGCACAAAACAACATAAATCCTAAAGGTTTAACTAAAAGAGATCTTGCAAGAAGATTATTGACACTTCCATAAAATAACTTAAGAACAATTTATAATATATATATGTAATAATATACATCATTTATATAATTTATTCAAGAACTTATTTAAATTTATTTTAGAACTTATTCAAATCTTATTTTGTTACACATTTATTTACGTAATTTATTTATCATTTATTACGTAATTATTTATTGTATATTTATTGTATATTTCCTTGTCATTTTTCTTGATATTTTTTTTGTCATTTACTTGTCATTTTTCTTGTCATTTACTTGTCATTTTTCTTGTCATTTTCCCTTGTCATTTCCTTGTATGACTTATGACATATATGACATAGGGTTATGACATATGTCATAGGGTTTTCATAGGGTTTTTATAGTGATAAAAAAGCGTACCCTATAGTCGGTTCCTTACTACTTATACACTTTCACAATTAAAAGAAAAATGTAGGAAGAATAAATCAAAAGTGAGTGGTAGAAAGTAAGAATTAATTCAAAGACTTATTAAACTTCCATAAATGATTTAAGAACAATTAAATTATATCTAATTGAGAACTTAATTAATTTACTTTTCAGTTACTTACAGTTTTATCTTTATATTTTTTATCTTTATCTTTTCTTATTTTACTTTTCTTTTGTTGTAGATATTTTTTACTTACATTTAATCACGTAATTTATTCCCTTTTTATTACGTAATTGTTTCTTGTATTTATTGATAAGTTATTCATGATTTTTTGAGGGAGGCTATAATCGGTAGTATACTACTACCGGACCGGATAATTCTCCGGAAGCTCGCCGTTTTGACACGTAGGCTTAGGGTTTGACTCGTAGGCAGTAGGATGTTGTAGGGTTTGGGGATATGATTTTACCCCGACCCTAGGGATTTTGTGTAAGGGGGGGGGAATTCTGTCCGTAAACGCTACATCATACTACTGATAAATCAGCTTGATTTTAACGTATTTTCATTTGTTTATTTTATTTCTATTTTTTGATGATAAATTCTTCTTTTTCTTATTTATCATATTTACACTTACTCCGCCGGAAAAGCTCACCGGACAGGATAATTCACCGGAAGCTCGCCGGCTCGACACGTATGCAGTAGTTTGGTGTAGGGTTTGTGGATAGGATTTCACCCCAACCCTAGGGGAAGCCTAAGGTTTTTGTGGTGGGGGAAAATGCTGTCCGAAACGCTATATCATACAACTATTGTTGTTTTTGCCTTGAATCTTTTGCACATAGATCTTATGAAACCTTCAACTTTATTTGTCAAGTTTGCAATGAAGGTACAATGTGTAATGAGGGTTCGGTAATTATAAAAAAATCAAGTGTTCAGTAAAGTGGTTGAAGATTGTCCGAATGTCTTTCAAAAATTGGAAATTTAGCTCAAGTGTGTCGGAGGATTCCTTGTTACAACATGGACGAAAACGATGACTTTATTCCGGCTTTGCCTATAGCAAGAATAAATGGGTTACTATTACAATTATTTAGCAGTTGACATCACGATTTTTGGCTGTATATTTGTAATATAGATAGTTCTATTCAAACGACGATTTTTAGGCGAAAACACAACTAAAGACAGTTATACTACTTCTACTCCACACTGTTTACAAACTGTGTATGACATTTCTCCAAAATCTTTTGTAGTTGACCAACAGGAAAACAGCCTACTTCATCAAACGCACATTATTTTTGACACCGGCAGCGTGCATTAAGCATGACGTATCAGAAAGAGATATATTCGTACTATAACACCTGAAGGGGTCGCAGCTGTGCACATAAACACCTGCGAGCTCACTCACCAACAATTTTACCCCGGCCAGACTGGTGTGCAGTCCCCAGAGCTGCACCGCACACTAAGTGGTGCACTCCGAATGATACAGTTAATCCTTCTACACAACCGTCGTGTCCTATACCGGTTTCCTGAACCAAGCGCCTCGAACTTGTTCGCCATTTTCTAGGTCGTGATATATAGGGACTATCGGAGTTTTCACGTTTTCCTTCTGACGCCAATCCACAGTAGCTTGGTTCGACCCTATCCAGTCATAAAAGTCGTCCACTATTACGTATCCTCCAGGGTGAAGATGATGATACAGACGTTCGAAAGTTTGCCAAGTTGACTGATATGTATCTCCATCAAGACGAATGATTGAGAACCCGTTAACAAACGATCCTCGTGTCTCTGCTTCGTTAAGGCTCTCGTGAAAATAGCCCTTTATAAGGTGCACCGGATATTTCGAGACGTTCAAGCCTACGCGTGAAAAAGTCTCACGGACACCTTCCACGCTGTTTTTGTTAAGGATTTTTAGTTTGTGAGCTATTCGGTGGTGCCTGTCGACTGGAAATTTTTTCGTGTCGACCTGAGGTATACCTTGAAAGGAATCCGCTCCGAAGACCTTTCGATTTTCCTCGCCATAGAAGCGAAAAATGGAGGCTGCGAGCATGCACAAGCCGCCACGCCAGATTCCGGCTTCTAAAAAGTCTCCTGGAATTTTATCATGAATAACACTCTCTAAAAGCCAATGGACATTGTTCAACTTACGGTAGCCGGACATGGTAACTGCATTTTCTTTGTCAGCGGGCCAGGCGCTACCATCAATCATACCGGGATACGTGCCTGTCAAACTACCGGTTACTAACACCTTGGCTAACCCAATACCAAAGCTTTGAGCAGAGAATTCTCCGGCCAGTGGGTTGCATCCCTCGTCGACCCACTGCTTCGGGAGTTGGCAACGGCAGTTGCTGTTCTGTGCGGCGTCGGCACCATGAATTATTTTGTTGACATCACAGCCACAATATCCATCAAGAACAAACGCTTCGTGCTCGACCGGGGAACCTCGGCATAACACAGTTGAACTTAGAGGGGGTGTTGGGGTTCCATTCGAGTGTTCGTGAATTTCAGCATGTTTTGAGTTTTGTATAAAGGCATACATACACACCCCAGAAAGAGTGTAGATAAGCAATTGGGAATACCTTGGGTCGATCATGTGCATACGCCACTTAGAACCTGCGAGAAATAGTCGTGAGTTCTCTGATTCCTCAAAGCAGCAAGTGTTCTCTTGTACGCGTCAGTATTCGCCGAATTCAACTAACCATTTTGTCAAAAAAAGGATCGCCGGGGCGTAAGTGAGCGGCCGTTTTCATCGCGACGATATCTGCCGGTGGATTACTTTTTTCACGGTGGATTCGCAAAAACCCAGGGTTGGGGTAAAATTATATCCCTCACCTCACCACGTTCTACGTGTCAAGCCCTACTGTAGGCTGACAGTAGATGTATACCGATGGGAAGGGTTATACGCGCTGGAACTGGAACGTAGTTTCCTTCTCAATCCCGAAAAAAAACTCAACTGTCTCCTGACTGAAATCGTCTCGCGTGTCACGTTTCATCGTGTCGCGTGTCATCGTTACAGGATTAACAATTCTAAACAGATGATTTTCCATAATAAATATGCGAATACCTACAAAATTGTGACTACAGGGCACTCAAACGGTGGAGAGTAGTATGATGTAGCGTTTACGGACAGAATTTTCCCCCACCACAAAAACCCTAGGGCTGCGCCCTAGGGTTGGGGTAAAATCATATCCCCAAACCCTACACCATACTACTACCATCCAAACCCTAGGATGACGTTTCAATTCCGGTGAGCTTCCGGTGAATTTATCCGGTCCGGTGAGCTTCCGGTGAATTTATCCGGTCCGGTAAGAGTTTCCGGTGGAATAAATATAAATATGATAAATTAGAAAAAAATTGTCATAATCAAATTAATAAAAGAAATTAATATAATAAATAAAATAATAATTAATAATAATAACAACAATTTTAGGCTTTTTAAATTTGACCGTATTGTCCGTACCAGATTGAATATAAAATTGACCAACCGACGCCGAGGCTTCACCGACAGGCATACTAATTGGGTTTATAAATAACCCTTGTCCAATATTTAAATTTTGTGCAATAGTTGCACTACCAACCGTTCTTAAAGGATTTAGACTGGTTGCTAAGTATTTTCTAGTCGCGTCAGTATCATCACTATTATTTTGTGCCACAAGTTTTTGACAAAACCAACGACCGTCCACCGCTAATATAACATCTTGGTTGGGTAGTATACCTGCTGCGTTATTTGCAATATTTGTATAGTTCAAAAGATATGAATCTGGATCTGTTAATCCATTAGTAGTAATAAGAATTGTAGCCGGAGAAGGGAAGTCTTGTGCTCGTAAAATAGTATTACTTATAAAGTTGCAAAGCTTACTTAATGTTAAAAAACCTTTAATGAGAACCCCATTTTCACCATTACTTGTTTCAATTGTACCTTGAGCAGCAGATACCCATAATGTATCCCCGCCTCCGCCCGGTGGATTGCCATTAACCGTATCACATTGTAAATTTTTACAAATTAAATCGTTACCGAAAGACGCCATTTTTATCCTATAATGTAGAATAAATATAAGATCTAGATTTAAAATTTTTAAAATCAGGTTTAATCCAAACCAATATTCCCGAACCCGAAAGTAGTATACTACCGATTATAACGCCCCTCCAAAACCCTAAAGACGATAATAAATGATTAATAAATGCAAGAGAAAACCCTAAAGAAATAATTACGTAATAAATAGGGAATAGATTACGTGATTAAATGTGAGTACGATAAAAAATAAATAAAAAAATCTACAATAAAAATAAATAAAAAATCTACAATAAAAAGATAAAGATAAAATTGAAAGTAAATAAAAAGTAAATTAATTAATGTTTCAATAAGATATATGTTAATTGTTCTTAAATCATTTCACCATTTTTAAAGATATGATATTTACCCATTCAACATATGCCGAATATTTTTTTTCATCTTCATTTTCAATATTTAAATCATAGAATTGTTTAGTTTTAATATGTGTAGGGGAGTCCTTGTGTTTAGAATCCAAATAATGTCTATGATACCCTTTTTCATTCATTCCATTATTTATGTCTTCATAACCTTTCTTTGTAATTTTTGTTAATATTTTTGTAAATGAGGTATCCATCCAAAAATCACAACAACCTTCATTTTTTTCGGGGTCAACTTTGACAATCCTTGGTTTGACATATATCAATTCACAAAGAATGTTTTGAGATTCTTCTTCATGCCTTTCTTTGAGTAAATTGCAAAATTTCAAATACTCATCACTCGATAATTTTGTTTTAACTTCGTCAACAAGATTTTGAATATCATGTGAAGTATTCATCTTGCTTTGTTTACACTATTGAGTTACACTATTGAGTTATTTTTTGAGGTTTTTTGTCCCCCTGAAAAAACCGAAGAAATTCACACAATTAAATTAAAAGGAAATCTTGCAGGTCCTCGATTGTTATTATTTGTTGGTGAATTTGCAATAGGTCGTGATGTCACTTGTGGTGATTGAATATTTGCAGATTTAATTAACTTTTTCTTTTTGGAATATTTTTTACGAGGTTTCGTGCCTTTTTTGGAATGATATTCTTTGGCACATTTTTTTAATGTTTCGTTCCATTCAGCACGAGTCATAAATGTGTATATATTAATATATATATTTTTATGGTTGATTAGCTCTACTTGCACGTTGTCCTCTTGTATACATTTGCGGACTTGCTTCTTCTTCTATAATTTCCACACCACTAATATCATCATCGTCATCATCAATATCTAAACGTGCAGGGCTAAGGGAATCTTTTTTAGCTGAATTGAATAATGCTTGTCTTACTAAAGGGGTTCTTCGTCCAGATTCACCTTGATTTTGGGGTGTGTTAAACGGAGATGAAGCTTGTAATAACATAGGATTTGGAATAATTATTCCGGAAGGTCCAGATTCTCCTTGATTTATTGGAGTTGGTGACAAACTTTCTAGATATTTAACATCGTCATCATGTTCCAAATCAGGTGATACATAACTTCTTGGAGTTTCTACATCAGATTCACTTAAATCAGCAAACCTTTGTAAATTGTCCGCTCTTGTATATTTTCCCGGAACAAAAACATTGACATCACTTCTTTTTAAATTTTGAATCAAATCAACTGAATTTATCAAAGGACTTTGAGAAATAGAAGTATAGAATTCAACACTATTTTGAGAAGGAGCGGTCATAGCATAATTGTTAGAAGCTAATTTAGAATATCCTTGAAATATTGATTTATTAGTAGATGCAGCATTTCTAAAGCCTAATTCATTTAGACAATATTGTTTGACGACATCATCAATCAATATCTTTCTCATGATATTTTATAATATTACATATATATTAATTGTTTCGTCTATTTTGTTGTCTATCCGCAGGATGAGGTGCTCTTAAAATTCTTCCATACCGCCTTAATTGATGACGAGCTTTACATTGAATTTTATTTCCAAGCGGACGACCTGAGGGTGCAGGGTCTTTATATCCACAATAAACATTATTATTCAGCCTTCGTTGAGCCTGTGTTTGATTAGCTCTTACCATAACAATATATATAATACAATCGATAAAAATCATCGTAAATCAATTTCCGTTTCATTATCTTTATTATTTTTATTTTGACTTCTTGTCCTTTTAGATATTCGATTAGAAGATGAGACACCTTCTTTCCTAAGAGTTCTTTCTTTTTTATTTTGTTTAGAAACTAATTCAGAAACTGTGGGTTCGTCAGATTTTTTATTAGACGTGCTACCTTTAATTTCCAATAATTCGCGTGGTTTATATCGACGTGCCAAAGTTTCTTTACCGTCTTCGATGATATAACTCAATCCTTTCATAGATTTTACTTTATATATTTTTGTCGACCGTCGTTGAGATTCTTTATCAAACGTTTTAGTTTTAATTTTAATCCTAACTTTATCACCCGGTTTTATATCTATTTTTTCAAGAAGCTTAGTCAATTTATTCCTTTTCAATAAAATATTTCTGATGGTCTTTGTTAGGTTCATATTATCAGGAGTTGATTTATCGATATTTGCAGAATTTTGTGTACTATTATAATTTTTGACAACAGAATCCAAATAATCAATCCAGTTTACGGTGTCTTTACTTTCTTCTATTTTTTTAAATTTCAATTTTAATGTTCTATTAAATCTTTCTATCATACCCATAGTAGTATGGTCTTCGGTTTCATTTAAATAATGCTCAATATTGTTGTCCTTTAATAATTTTTTCATAGATTTATTTGTAAATTCTACACCATTGTCCGTAGTCAATACATTCATTTTGAATCTTTTATTAACTTTTTGAAAGCAGGAATTATTCCTTCAGCAGAATCAATGTTTTTGTTATTTTTTGTATCACCATAATAACTTATCAGCAAAATAACTATTTGTCCCTTTAGTAGTAAGGCACCGACTATAGGGCACGCTTTTTTATCACTATAAAAACCCTATGAAAACCCTATGACATATGTCATAACCCTATGTCATATATGTCATAAGTCATACAAGGAAATGACAAGGGAAAATGACAAGAAAAATGACAAGTAAATGACAAGAAAAATGACAAGTAAAATGACAAGGAAATATACAATAAATATACAATAAATAATTACGTAATAAATGATAAATAAATTACGTAAATAAATGTGTAACAAAATAAGAAATAAATAAGTTCTAAAATAAATTTAAATAAGTTCTTAAATAAAAGATGTACATATATATATTATAAATTGTTCTTAAGTTATTTTATTAAAGTTGCATAAGTAATTGAATCGTGCCTATTCTTGTTTTATGTGGCTTTATGTTATTCATATAGCACAATCTTTGGAGCAAAGGCATTTTGGCACCAATATAATGGAGCACACTTGTATCATCCACATTGTGTTCATAATTTCCTTGTTGCCAATAATGTCCACCCAACAATCTATGAAAAGATTCGTGGTAATCGCAAAGAATTATTTTGTTTCTATTTTTATGGCAAGTGAAATTAAATTTCCAATGTTTTTTTACCTTTATTGGAAATATATCTAATCCTTTTAATTCTTGAAATACTTCTTTCATTTCAAGTTGATGTTTCATAAAGAAAGTCTTGTCTTGAACCTTTTTACTTGTGTTTTCCAAAAGTTCTTTTAAGACTTTTTTCATTTGAAATTGATGTTTCAAGTTGATGTCATCAAAGTAATCATTAATGGTAGTAACACAATCTCTTTTAGGCTTAATATCATTGATTCCAAAGTAATCTTGAATGGCTTTACTTTGAGGTGTAGTCATTGTGATTTGTTCTACCTTATGAAGTCTTACTCTTTAAGTGGAAAATTTTCGTTACAAAAGATTCTTCAATATACATATACATATTACAATACTCATTATAAAAAGTCTTTTAAAAAATAAAAAGAGTCTTTTAAGAAATGTACAATAAATTTACAATAAGTAAAAATATATTATACAAATATATACAAACATTTACTCGCTCATTATACAAAAGTCTTTTGAAAATAAAAGAGTCTTTTTTATGAATACACAAATTTATATTACAAGACCAAAAGGAAAGCGAGCACCTCTTTGATTTATTGGACGATTAACAATAGGTTTTGAAACTACTTGAGGCTGAGGACTTTGTTTCATAGATCTATTTTTGCTAGATTTCTTTGAATATCTTTTTTTAGGCTGTGTACCTTTTTTAGAATGATATTCTTTTGCACATTTCTTTAATGTTTCATTCCATTCAGCTCGCGTCATTTATATATTAATATATATATTTTTTATGGTTGATTAGCTCTACTTGCACGTTGTCCTCTTGTAAACATTTGCGGACTTGTAGCAAGAGGACTCACATCTACACCCATATATTCAACACCACTAGTATCATCATCGTCATTTGTAGTTGCGGGACTAGGTAAAGGTAATCTATTTTTTTGACCTGAATTAAATAATGCTTGTCTTACCAAAGGTCTTACTAAAATGTTTCTTTTTGATGGTCCAGATTCGCCTTGATTTATTGGAGTTCCTTTTTCCAAACTTTCTAAAAAGTTTTCTTCTTCTTCAAATTCAGATTCAGGAGTTCTTATTGGAGTTTCTTGGTTAGATTCACTTAAATCAGCTAAAACTCTTAAATTGTCACCCCTTGTATTTTTTGAAGGAATAAATACATTTACATCACTTCGTTTTAAATTTTGAATTAAATCAGATGGATTTATAAATGAAGTTTGTGAAATTGAATTATAAAAGTCCACAGAATTCTGAGAAGGTGCAGTCATTGAATAATTTTTTGATGCTAAATTAGAATACCCTTTAAAAATCATTTGATTTGATGCAGCATTTTTAAATCCTGATTCATTCAAACAATATTGTCTAACAATATCATCAGTCAAAACCTTTCTCATACTATATATAATATATATTTATATTAAATCATCTATTTCGCCTATTTTGTTGTCTATCCGCAGGATGAGGTGCTCTCAAAATCCTGCCGAAACGTCTCAATTGACCAATAGCCTTACATTGTACTTTATTTCCAAAGGGACGACCTGAGGGGGCTGGGTCTTTGTACCCACAATAAATTCTATTATTCAGCCTTCGTTGAGCTTGTGTTTGATTTGCTCTTACCATAATTATATACAATATAATATATTAAATTATCGTAAATCAATTTCTGTTTCGTTATTATTTTTATTTTTATTTTGACTTCGTGTTCTTTTAGAAATTCTATTGGAAGATGAAACTCCTTCTTTTTTCAGAGTTCTTTGTTTTTTATTTTGTTTGACTACTAATTCTTTTACCGTAGGTTCATTAGTTTTTGTGTTTGACACATTTCCTTTGACTTCTAATAATTCTCTTGGTTTATATCGTCTAGCTAAAGTCTCATAACCATCCTCAATAATATAACTTAATCCTTTTATTGATTTTACTTTATATATTTTTGTGGACCATTTTTGAGACTCTTTATCAAATGTTTTAGTTTTAATTTTAATTCTTACTTTATCTCCAGGTTTTATACCTATTTTTTCAAGAAGCTCGGTCAATTTATTTCTTTTCAATAAAATATTTCTAACTATTTTTGTATATGACATATTATCAGGTGCGGACCTATCAATATTTCCCACATTTCTTGTATCATTATAATTTTCAACAATAGTGTCTAAATGATTAATCCAATTTACGGTGTCTTTACTAGCAAATATCTTTTCCAACTTTTGTTTTAATGTTCTATTGAATCTTTCAATCATACCCATAGTAGAATGGTCTTCAGGCTCATTTAAATAATGTTCAATATTATTCTCTTCTAGTAATTGTTTTACATTTCTATTTGTAAATTCTGATCCATTATCAGTTGTCAAAACATTCATTTTTGAATCTTTAATCAATTTTTTGAAAGCTGGAATGACACCTTCAGCACTTTCAATGTTTTTATTATTCTGATCTTTTACGGTTTTGGATTTTAATGCATAAGCATATGCTTTTCGTGTATTTATATTGATAGCTGTTAAGATGACCGAAAATCCTCTATTTTGTCGTTTATATTTTGGAATGAAAGCTAAATCAGCTTGAATATAATTTTTGTTAGGATCTTTACCGTAAATAGGAAACAATTCTTTTCTATTTAATTTCTTTTTTTGAGAAAATGTTTGATTAAGCTCAGTGGCTTCAATAGCTTCTTTGACTTGTTTTTCAGTGACTTTATACCCACGTGATTTTAATTTAGATGTAAATGATGATACACCACTCAATCCTATTTCAGGATCCAAATAAAACTTTTGTATTTCTTTTTCAGAAATTGATTTACTCATTGTTTATTATAATGATTTTTATTTATTGTCATTAGCAATATTTTTGTGTCCCCAAGGCAATATATTAAATGTTTCCCACTGAATAAAACCTTTATCATAATTGAAGGAAAATGATTTTGTTTCACTTCTTGTTTCAATACCAAGAGCTGCATATTGTTTATCGGTAAGTGATGATTTTTTAGGCTTTCTTAAAACATCATATTTTATTTCAATTACTTTGTCTTGTTCATTTAACATCATATTTGTTATTTCATTATGATTTAGACTTTGTGAATTTTATAAATTTAATGAAAATCCTTTGGCTTTAGTCATTGTTGTTCCATCATCAAATAATAATGAATATGATTTAGGTGCTGTGGCTACATACTCAATGCATTTTTTATATATTTTCTTCTCATCATCATACAATTCGTCAGTCAATTCGCCTAAATAATCTCCTAATTGTTCTTTGTGAATATGCATATTTGTTTTGTTTTCAATATAAATCACCGAGTCCGTATCGTGATACAATACATTTTCAAATCCTACATCATCCATTAAATTGTACAATTTAATTCTTGCATAAGCGGTAGTAAAAACACCAATAACTTCATTGACACTAAAATTTGTTTCAGCATATTCATCTAATATATTAAATCCTATATGATATTTTACATCATTATTTATTTGTGGAATAGGTTGAATAACAATATTATCATTTCTAGAATCTGATAAAATGTCATATACCTCAGCATTGTTGCAATATTTATTTTGTCTTTTGTTAGGTTTCAAGCAATATCTTCCCCACAAATTATTAAGAAAAAGCTTGGCTATGGTTCTCATTCCATTATTTTTAAAAATATTTTCTTTGTTTAGCAAGATTCCTTCTTTTTTAAAATATTTTTCAATGTATAAATCTTTGTCTTTCTCGCTTTGTACCCAATCAGGATATCCACTAGCCTCTTGTTTTATTTTCAAAAAAGTATTAATAAAACTTTCAAATATTTCATAAGATGTATTTTCCCAGTGTACAACTTGATGATTTTTTTCTATCACATAGCCTTTCTTCAAAGCTAATTTAACTTCTTCGGTGCACCAAGTTCCCGTCATTTTTGTCAATGGAAATGTAAGCTTTTCCATCTTGGACTGTCCCCGGGTCCTCAATGGTAACACAGCCATTTCCAAATCATTTGGAGGAATAATGGTACACTTTATAACCCCAAAAAATTGTTCAATATTTCTTATACCCAATAAGTCAATTTCATTATATATTTTTGAAGGATGTCCATAAGGAAATAAACAATATTTTAAAACCCAAGGATATAAACTTGTAAAATCATCATACCTAATTGTTTCGTCTTCTTTACATTTATAATACAATTTTTTAGGATCTGTTCTACCACCAAATAATGCATCTCTAAAATGTATTGGTACATCATATGTATGCAAAAATTTGATAACATTTTCATCGTGCTTTTGTAATTCTTTAAACTCACTTTCCCAAATGAACACGACATTATATCCTAATTCTTTTAATTTTTCAAGCCTTTTATTTGTTTCTTCATTCAATTGAAAAAATGTTTTATTAAAGTTGTAATTCTTTCTAAACATTTTGTGTTTGTACACTTCAGGATTTCCGTGCCAATAATCTCCTAAAAATTCATAAATCGTATTTGTTGCAGGGTCATAACCATCTACATATTTATGTCTTGCATTATTTCCAAAATAGAAATTAGGAATTTTGTACTCCTTTATGAGATTTTCTATCTTATTTGTATGCTTTATATATTCTAACCATTTGTCTCCTATTTTTGATTGTTGTTTACCTTTTGTAATAGTACTCAATATTGCTATTGAATTTTCAGGCATATGTATATACCTATGGATAGTTTGAGTTAAAGATGCAATAGTCAAATAACTTGTGGGATCAATTTCATCATTTGTTATTTCCAAAATCATTTGTCTATATTTCATCCATCCTAATCGTAAAATTCTCACATCACTTTGACAATATTCTAAAATTTCTTTCTTCATATCAAAAGTGAATTTTTCATTCCAATAATACCAATCCAAAAATTCTTTCCGGGCTTCATTTTTCATTTGATTAAAACCATAATAATGTTTATCGGGAAGTGGACCTATGTATTCTTTATTTTCGGGCGTGTTAAATTTGTGAGGGAAATAGCCCTTTTTCTCTCCTTTCAAAGAGAATATTTTTGAAAATTTGCTAAGAGGATTTGTAAGATGTAAGTAGCTGTCCATCAATGTAACATTTTGATATTTCAAATACATTATTTTACCACCATTTTGCACAATTTCGGGAATTTCATTCATTGTTGTCATTATGTATTCAACAATCAATACATAATCATATTTACTTCCATTGTGTGCAATAAAAGTAAAGTCTTTGTGTTGATTAGAAAAAAGAAATTTGCAAGCTTCTTCAATGTTGTAATGAATAAATGATTCTCCATTTGAATATTGTGTAACACTTAAATTGACTTCGTGTTTTTTTTCGTTATATGCCTCAAAATCAAAAAATCCTATTTTTTCTACTTCTATTATTTCTTTTGGTTTTTTCTTTGTAATATAACAAATATGATTTCTTACATCACAATATAATTTACAATTTGGACAATATTCGTGTCCACAAATATGTTGTTCTTTTCTTGTATCATATATTTGTTTACATTCACCTTTGCATTTATGAAAGTATTTACTAGCTGTCCCTTTCTTATGTAATTCATAACATTTTTTATTTAGAAATTTTATATTACATTCTTGACAATATATAGCTTGTTTCCAATCAATATATTGTTTTGTTTTCGTTTTTGAAAAATCACACAATTTGCTACGACATTTATTGCATCTTGATTTGTGTATTTTTCCATAAAATGCCTCAATTTTTGTAATAGGTTCAAAGTGACCAAAACTTGAGTTAAGATGATAATAAACAAAATTCCATTCAGCCCTTTTTGGTAACCCTTCTTTTGAAGGTGGGTACATTATTGTACAGCCCAAATCAGTCATTCCGTGAATAATTATATTTCTATCAAACTTTTCCTCAAATAAATTAATGTCATCAAATCCTATACCGTCTTCAGAATTAAATTCTAATTCTTTCATCAATTCTATGGCTTCTTTTGTTAATCTATTTCGTGTATTTTTACGAATGTGATTGTACACATTATAAGATGCATTTTCTTTATAATACATTACAAGGCAAGATTTAGCAAAACATTGTTCATCTTAATTGGTAATCACACTTTTTTTTTGGATTTTAATTCTTGTACCGTTTTTGGCATAGGTAAAGGAGCACCTTTTCCATTTAATTTTTTGAAATTTAATAAAGAAATTGTAATTGAATTTGCACGACCTCTATCATCTCCGCTTTGAATCATTCCATCTAATTTTTCATAAAAATCAGTTTCATCTTTAGCGCTCATAAAATCAGATTCTCCATTTTGAAATGATATGCCAAATTGAAAGTGTTTAACATCTTCAGAATTTTGATCAATTTTTTTGTTCATTAATTTCATCCAATATTCTAAAGGCTTTCCCAAAAAACGATTGAAATTTATTTTCATACTTATTCCGGAATTTCCACCTTTATCAACATATTCTTTTGTCACATTTTTATTTGTAAATTGTTCTTCATATTCTTGTCTAGACATTAATTCAGGCTTATTTTTCTTTTTATCATTATCATTTTCATACTTTTCAATTAAATCTTGTATTGCCTCCCTTTTGTCTTTTCTTGTACGATCTTCATCAATTTTTTCTTTTTCAAATTTTGTTATCTTATTCCATTGTTCTTGTGTTAATTGTCTAGAACTTGATGCACGAAAATTTCCGGCCCTATAATTCTTAATCTTTTTCAAATTGGTTTTCTTTGATTGTGTCATAGGTGCTTTGCCTTTATCTTTTTCATCTTTATTCTTTTTAGGTGGCATATTATTATAGAACATTTCTATTATACTTATAATGTAACGTAATCTTTAAGTGGTATTTGTTACTTTTAATTTTTCAATGAATTTATTTTGAATTTCAAGAAGTTTGTCAAAATTTTCAGGAGACTCTTTTATTTTATTAGAAAAAATATTAATTATTTCAATTTTGTCTATATTATGTTTTTTCAAAGTGATCATAGATACATTTTTATTTTCTATAATTCTTTGTATAGTCATTTGTTTTTGTAACTTTGCTTTATGATTTTCGTAATATTTATTTTTGTCTCTTCTATTTGTGTCTAGAGGTTTTTTATAATAGACTTTTTCATTTTTTGATGTAACTTTAGTATACTTTGGAAATGCTTCACTGATATTTTCCATTATTATAAAGTATAACCTATTTTTTAAATTGTTTTGAAACTCACAAAAAAAATAAAAGTAAAAATATGTATGAAATATATAATAACGATTGTTTCACAATTTTACCAACAATTAAAAGTAATTCAGCAGATTTATTTATATGTGATTTGCCATATAATCAGACTAATTGTTCTTGGGATAAAGATGTTATTGATTTGGATCAATTATGGACACAATTAAAAAGAATAGGTAAAAAGAATTGTGTCTATATATTTACAACAACAACAAAATATGGACATAATATCATTGAAAGCAATAAAAAATGGTTTAGATACGATTTAGTCTATGAAAAAACTATGGCCTTAGGATTTTACCACGCCAATCAAATGCCTTTGAGATCACACGAAATGATATATGTATTTTATAAACGTTTACCAACTTATAATCCAATAAAAATAGAAGGAAATAAACCATATATTAGACAAGGTCAAGGACCTAGAACTGAATTATATACTCATTACACGGATAGAACGCCTACTATATGTTTGGGCGGAAAAAGATTTCCTCGAAGTGTTATAAAGTTTTCTAATGGAAATTATAAAAGCAAACATCCTTGTGCAAAACCGTATAATCTATTTGAATGGATAATAAAAACATATTCTAATGAAAATGATTTAGTCATCGATCCTTGTTGTGGTATTGGCACTTCAGGAGTTGTGTCAAAAAATTTGAATAGGAATTATATAGGAATTGAAATAAATAAAAAATATTTTGATATAGCATTTGAAAACTCTTTTTAGAAAATATATATGTTTTTTTTAAAAGGATTAGAAATTATTAGAAAAATATTTTCTTATATATTGTAATATGGGATTCAAAAAAGGTGAAAAAATTACTGACGAAGCTACTTTAGAGAGACTGAAAATCGCTAGACAAAAGGCTATGGAAACTAGAAAGAAAAATGCTGAGGCCAAAAAAGATATTAAGCTTGCAAAAGAATTGGAAAATAAAAAAGAATTACAAGAAGCTCAAGAGAAAATTCAACAAACAATTAAACCTGAAATTATTGATAAATCTATTGAAAAAGAAATTCATCAAGGAAAAGAGTCTTTTAAGAAACCAAAGAAGAAAAAGGAAGTTATTGTCGTTGAAAGTGATTCTAGTGAATCTAGTGATAGTGAACCTGAAGTTATAATAAAAAAATCAAAAAATCAAAAATCAAAAAGGAGAAGTCAAATGAAATTTGTCCTCCAACTTACAATGATGTTTTAAATCACGACAAACAATTCCATAAAACATATAAATCTTTATTTCCAGAATTTTAATCTTTATTATAAGGAAACTTTTGCTTTTACAAATGTCTTTTCAAAAAATAAATGATCAAAAGTATGGTATTCAAATTCCAAAAAATTCAGCATTTACAATTGATACCGAACCAAATTTTATTCAATTACACGGAATTATTTTGGCCGTGGCGAAAAGAGGTGTGGGTAAAACCACAGCTTTATCTAATTTATTAAGATTAATGAAAAATAATAATGCTTTAGATATATTGATTTTGGTCTCACCAACGTATCATAACAATAAACATTATTTTCAAGGACTTCCATTAGATGATGATAATGATGTTTTAGAGCCAACAAAGGATGTTCCCGAAAAGATTGAAAGTATATTAAATGAGGAAGCCACCGACTATGAAGAATATCACGAAAAATTGAAAAGATATAAGAAATTAATGTCGTTGTTGAGAAGAAAAGATATCAATATATATGATATTCCGGTTGATTTATTACTTGAGTTTTCGGACTCTGATTTTGAACCTCCACAACACAAATACAATGGTAAAAAGCCTATAATTGTTGTATTCTTTGATGATGTCCAAGGGACAGATTTAATGAAACCTTCATCCAAATTAAGTAACTTAGTAATTAAACATAGACATTTAGGAAAACTCAACGACGGTGCATTAGGCACAACCTTATTGTTTGCTACACAATCATACACTTCTAATAGTGGAGGGTTATTGAAAGCTATTCGTGGAAATTTAACACATATGTTGGTATTTCGTAACAAAAATATGAAAGAAATTGATTGTATTTCCGAAGAATGTGCAGGTGAAATATCAAAAGAAGTATTTGATGATGTATATAAAAAGTCTATTCAAAACCCACACGACTTTTAGTTTATCGATCTACATAAGAAACAAAATCATCCATCAGCTTTTCGTAGGAATTTCAATGAATTTATTGTCCCCACAATGTAAATCTTTTATCAATTCTTTCAATAATATTGGTGGTATTACATAATAAGCATCATTCACACCTATATTGTCTTTGGATTTTGATGATTGTGTACGTTGGGCGGTATATAAATGCTTGCCATACTTTTGTTTACTATCACAAGGCGTTAATTTATTACATATTTTTAAATTCAAATCGTTCATATTTGTCCATATATTAGTCATTTTTCTATAGGGAAAACCATATCTACAATAACAACAAGTGTGCTTATACATACATAATGGAATCATAAAGTCTCTATGGTGTAATAGACCACCGTCGGCCGGGTTTTCTATGAACCAATACTTCGGTTTAAAATAATTTATGATTTCAATGGTTCTTTTCACTATGTTGTCGGCCAAATAGAGATTCCTAGGTTTTCTTCTATGAGCTTTGGAATATTCGGTGCAAGGTGGACTAGCCCAAATTATATCAAATTCTTTTGGAAAATACTTTTCTTTGTAATTCCATTCAAGTATATCACATTGTATGGTTGGATTATACCTTTTCATAATGTCTAATGTTATGATTTCACAATTTTCAAAATTTGCGTTTTTTGTTAAAATCTCATTTGAAAAAGATTTTGTTCCACAAAAGAGTTCTAATATTTTCATTGTTATTATAAAATGACTTGTAATTACACAATAAGTGAACATACGAAAAAAAACGCAAAAAAATTAAATGTTGTTGTAAAGCTTTCCACAATTAAGAACAAGAAATTAG
>LGRX02006698.1:0-10215 GCA_001247695.2 Cymbomonas tetramitiformis
GAAGCCATCCACCGCATCGAACGAAGAGAAGAACTTCGCACCCTGCATCTCGTCGAACATCATCTGGATGTCTGGGAGAGGATACTTGTCCTTAACTGTCTGGCGGTTGAGGAGCCGGTAATCGATCACCAGTCGCAGCTCCTTGGGGTTCCCGGGTTTAGGGACCATCAAACAAGGAGCTGTATAAGGGCTGGAAGAGGGTCGGATGTAGCCCTTGGACATCAGAGTCTCCACGCGTTCTCGAAGTTGGCGGAGTTCCTCTGCAGACTTCTTGTAGATGCGCTGGCAGGGAGGCCCCTTCTTGCTCAGCTCAGGGTCCAGGTTAATGTTGGCTTCATCTTGGGGGTCATGTCTGAGTCCATCGATGTTCGGTAGGGCAGTCGTCATCTCCTTTTTGTACTCCTCACCCCAGAAGTCCTGAAACTTGAGGGTCCACTCAGGGCTCACTTCTGCATCTTCAGTATCCGCAGCGGGTTCGGCGTTCTCAGAGTCGATAGCCGTGGCTGCAAAGGCAGAAACAGTACAGTGCACTCGCGTTAATAAGAATCAGGCTTTTAAGAATCCAACGGCTGGGGTTCTCGAGAAATAAGAATGCCGTTTTTGGCTGGAATTATTCCTTTTCAATTAAGAATATAGGCAGCCCATTTTAGAATATGGCCAGCGCCTTACGATGTAAAAATAAGAAATTCCGCTATGGCTGCACCTGGTCGATCCAAGAATGTCAAGGGGCTACATCTACAATCTGCTCATATACGGATATATCGATATATGTATAGCTATTTGTAAATATGTATGTACACTTGAGCAAATAGAGAGTACATTTGAGGAGCCGCGCACATATCGATATTCACATTTGTGGAACTCCGCGAAAAACAAAAAAGCGATAAGTCGGGAAATTTAAGAATCCGCCGATATAATTAAGAATATGGCAGCGAGGACATCCTCGATATATAAGAATCCCGCGGCGCTTGCGAGATCGTTCGATAAGAATGTAGTGAATCCGCTGGACGCTGGTTCTATCGCAAAACCATCGATTAAGAATGAGGTCGACAGCCGCTGGATCGAAACTGGTTGATTCTTATTAACGCGAGTGCACTGTATCGTCGGGGGACTTCTCGGCCACCATGAGCCAGGCGGGCTGTATCTCCGGGTCGTCATTGCCGCGTAGCTGCTGCGTCTCCGCGTACACCAGGTACTTCTTCAGCTGGGCAGGGGTTAGGAACACCTCATCCACCAATCCCGCGCAGGCCGTGCCCTTCGGAGACCTGTCCCCAGATGCTTTCCCAGGAGAACAGCCTGTGATGGTGACGCGATCCCCGATCTTACCACTGCGGGACTTCCTGAGGAAGGAGACGGAGCCATTCCCTTCATAGCCCAGAGTGACAGGAGAGTGACTGCGCAACCACCTTCCGCCGAGGATAACATCCACCTGTATGCCCAGTGGTAGGATCCGGAGGGCAAGGGCGTTCTCCGTATAGGTGCCCGTGGTGGTGTGCGTGTTAAACTTGGCATACGCGGTGGCGCCAGTGATCTTCACAGATCCATCCGCCAGGGTGACTCGCATCTCGGAGCCGGCTCGTGTCGTGAGGCCACATCGCTTAGCGCTCTGCTCCGAGATGAAGTTGTCAGAGGCCCCCGAGTCGATCGGCACCTTGACCGTGTGCCCTCTGAGGGTTGCGTAGAATACCAGCAGTAGTGGTCCTTCTTCGTCATGTGCCGCTGCAAGGGTACCCTCGATGTCGGTCTTCCACTGAACTCCCCCATCTGTGCGTATGCTTTTGCACTTGAGGTTGGGGAGGAGGTTGTCGGAGGCCTCGCGGCATTCTTCCAACGTTTGCCTACACGCGGCGTAGAACTCCTCATCCAGCAAATCAACATCTTCAGTCGGATGACTGACGAGGTTGTCTACACTCGCCGTCAGCAGGGTGCCCGCTGAGGTGCATTCGCTCGAGGTGGGGCTGACATGAGTGGTGTCGCTGGTGGTAGGGCTCACATGGGTGGTGTCACTGGTAGTAGGGCTCACATGAGTAGTGCCACTGGTGGTAGGGCTCACATGGGTAGTGCCGCTTACTGTGGGGCTCACGTGGGTAGTGCCGCTTGTTGTGGGGCTCACATGGGTAGCGACACTATTGATGAGACTGCCATGGGTGTGAGGATCCTCGTCATGCTGAGGGCTGCCAGCAGGGGAGTTGTGGGCGAGTTGGTGGGAGCTCTGGTGGTCAGTTCTCGTCTCAGGGGTCCCAGCTGCTGCCATCTGCTGGGTGAAGCAGAGCGAATTGACCGAGGACTCCTCTTCCATCCCCTCAGGGTCTTCAGCGATGGGGTGGCTGTCGAGACAGGGCGGCGCTTCATCCGCTTCATGCGTTCTGACGGTGGTCATCTGCTGGGTGAAGCAAAGCGAACTGGGTGCGGAGGTCTCCTCCGCCTCTGAGCAATAGGATGAACCTTCGGGGTTTCCTCCCGGAGTGGCCGGCGCGTTATCATGGTGCGAAGATGTAGTCTCTGTTGTGGGCTCGGCCAGCGAGGATGATGGAGGGGATGCTCCCAAAGGGCTGGGACCCAGCTTCCTCATCTTGTACTGGTGTACTGCGTGCAGACTGCACCAGGCGCCAGGTAGACCCACATCTCCCGCTGTCCCAGGTATCGTGCCCACTTCAGTGTCCAGGGTGCAGAGGGATGTCGAAGACCTCGCTGCTGCTCTTCGTGCGCCCTCCTCTTCCCACAGCCTGCTACCTGGGGAAGAGTCTGGACTCGAAGTGGCGATTGCCTTTTGCTGCTCGGCAGGCGACAGCTCTCTCCAAGCCGCGTAGAGGTCGTGGGAGCTGGCGTTAGAGGATTCGGGGACTTGCTGGCGACCGTCGTGTGAGAGGAGGTGCCACAATGCTATGCGCTGATGGCCCTCCTTGCGATCTTGAGGTTCGCGGGCAATGCGTATCCTCTCTGCCAGCTGGTTGGCGCGGTTCACGCGCTCCTTTGGCGATCGACTCCCAGAGTGTACACGGCTGCGGACGCGCTCCGACATTTTATCCACCAGGTCCTTGGCAGCCTCTGGGGACTTGCGCAGAGCTCTGCGGACCTTCTGCATGGCGACTTCGAGGGGGAGGGAGTACAGATCTCTCTTCCAGTGCCACGCAGTTAGCCTTTTTCGTGGGTCTGCGAGGTTGGACTGATAGATGGGCAGCGGTAGGACAACACGCGGTCGGGGGCGAAGATCGCGGGGCTCTCCGCGGTTGTTGCCCATAATGGGGGGTCTGTGCCGGGGGACTCGCCGTCCCCTCCGACCCTCGATCCTCGCTTGTGTATAAGCAGGGCCGTCATCAAGAGGTAGTGACGGCTCATCGAAGGGGGTGCTTCCTGCAAGAGGGTGGCTGGGCAAGTCATCCCTCGGCGGCGATGGGGCACCAGCTGAGCGGTAGGTGCGTCGCAAGCGGGTCCCAGAGGTGAAGGCCACGCTCTTGGGATGGGGACGTTGGCCCCAAGGGTCTCTGCGTCCTCGGGCGCGTCGGGGTTCCACTGGTTCTGACCGCTTCTCCAGGGCGGAGAGGGTCTGATCATCAGGGCAAGACCTCACTTCCTCGAAGGGCAGGGTCTGGGGCTGGCCGCCGGCCAGTCATTCATCGCTCTCCACCGGGGGGAGGCCGTCACCCTCCACAAGCTCGATGCCCGCAAGGGCCGCCAGGGTCTGGTAGCTCTGCTCGTCCTCACAGGTAGCAAGAGCCAAGACCTCCTCGGAGAACTCCTCTGGGACGCCATCCACCGAGGAGATGTCCTCCTGCTGCTCGATGGCCCAAACGACGGCGGCTACAAACCCAGGGGAGTTCGCCAGTCGAGCGGGTGCATTGGCCCTCCACTCCTTGAGCTTAGCCTCGTCCGTACAGTTACGGACGATGTGCTCCGCAGAGCCGCAGGCGAAGCACCGGCGGACTTTCGGAGCGTCAGGGCGGGAGAGGCCAGGTGGTGGTGGCAAAGGAGTCACTGCCGCGGCGACGGTGGTGGCAGGCCCGTTCTCCAGCATGGCAAGAGCTGGGCGGCTCGAAGAGGGGGTACGCCTGTAGAAGGGGGTGCGAGGTGGTGAGTTAGCGAAGGAAACAGCACGGGGAGGACGGTCTTGAGAGCGCCTCTGAGCCGCCTCCGTGTCAATGTCACTCTCCACCTCCTCAGCAACTTCCCGAATCTTCAACAAGGCGTTGTGGGTGCCTGGGATGTCGTCAGCGACGGCCTTCCTCTCCCACTCTTCTGGTTTGGAGACATCCAAGTGGATGGCTCTCAGGCGCCGCATCACCTTGGGTGCATATTTCAGCCCCCGGCGGTACGTAGAGAGCATCGACAAGTTGGTCATCTCCACGCAATTGGGGACTCTGCCGGCCAGGAAGTTGACGGAGGCCATGCGAGTCTCCAGTCGCGAGAAATACTCCGCCGCGGTCTCGTTCACCGCCTGCTTCAGGGCAATGGCCTCGCCGTGTGCGTTCTCCAGGTAGGCCTGCGTCAAAGAGCACACCGCCAGATCGCTGAAGAACACGTCCAGCTCCCCGTAGCGTTGGTGCCAAGCTTGCTCGGACCCGAAGGTCCCCGCTGCGCGCTCCAAGAACTTTCTCTGCTGGTCTTGAAGAGTGTACTCCTTGAAGCTCCAAAGAAGGCTTGACACACTCGCCTGGTACTCTGATACTGATGGCGTACAACTGGGAGTGGTCAGTGCTTCGATCACGATGGCCTCCTGGAATACCTTCCGCACCATGTGGGAGTAGTGCTCCAACTGCGTCAGGAGGCCCTCCTTGTCGGCCGATTTTGTGTCGGACGCGGAGCGGGGGAACCTGGTGACGCTCTTGACCAGCTTTAGCACCATCTCTTTGGTCTTGTGCTCCAGGCGGACCTCGTCTGGAGATGCTCGCAGGTTAGTGCCCTGCGGCAGACGGACGATGCCTGGAACAAAGGGGGTGGCGCTGGGAGAGAGCACGGGGTTCGCAGCGGCGGCAGAGTGAACGGGGTTCGCGGCAGCGGCAGAGTGAACGGGGTTTGCGGCGGCGGAATGGGGGAAACGGGCAGGAGGTGGTGGTCCCGGGGCATGCGCGGGCGGAGGCGCAGGCGCGGGATTTGTGGGGACTGCGGTCGGAGTGGGCGGTAATGTAGGGGCTGATGGTGGTGCGGGGAGTGGAAGAGGTGTATGGAAGGGCAGGGGTGTGGATGGTTGTGCGGCCACCACGCTCATGCTCCGGTACCAATCGGAGTTGCTGACCTCCGACCACGCGGCGAGCCCGTCCTGATCGAAGTTCTGCATCTCCGACTCCCGCGCAGTAGCAGGGATCCACTCCCATACTGGCTGCCCCATGCTGGTAGACCGCACATTGGCCGCGGCTGGGTCCCCCATTGCCATATCCATGACCTCGCGGTCGACCATGAGGACCCAGGTCTCCACACGAGGGTTGGTAAGGGGTAGGGGTGCATGGTGTAGCCGGCCCCCCATGCGCGCATATGCAGTCAGCGGCGCTCCCAGCAGGTGCATGATCCTGAACAAGATGGCGTCGCCCTGCACCCCAGCCCGGCGGCGTTCGTCCCATGGTAGGGAGACGGTTGCCGCGCCTCGCACCCCAGCTGACTGGTGCACCCACAATGACCCACCATCGTGGGTGACGAAGAGGGCTCTGACCTCTGGGTACTGAGGGTAGGAGGGCTCTGGTGCGGGATCGTCAGGGGGATCCTGAGGTGGATCACTAGGGGGGCCTGGTGGCGAGTCGCTTGGACTGGAGTCTCTGGGCTCTGAGTCGGGATTGCCACCGCCGTGCACCACCGTTTCCATCGACTGCCGCCGGCGGGCCACCATCATGTTATGGGGATTTGGCCGGCCCTGAGTGGGAGGTTCGGCGGGAGCGGTCTCAGCGGCGGTCTGAGGCACTGGAGGGGTTACGCTGGCGGCGGCGTCTGCCTCGTGTAGATGGTCCGCCGTTAGGCCCTGTGCGCTGCCCTGAGGGTCGCCTGGTGGGGAGGCTCCTGCCGATGCCGTCGCACCAGGCAGCGCGAGTCCTCTCGAGAGCACCGCGGAGATGTCCAGGGCCTGTACTGCCGCCAGGACTTCTCTGCGAATGTGTTCACTTCGGCTGCTCGCGTCCGAGTCGGAGCCGGACCTGTGGGCGGCCCTCCGCCTGCGCTCAGCCCGTGCCTGCGTGCTTCGGCTGCCTCTGGTCCCCGTGCTGGTGCGGCTGATGTCCGTACCGGAGTCGGGGTCAGAGTGATCAGGTGCGTGGCTTGGGCCTGGAAGATGTTTGCCATGTGTCGCAGGGCCCGAAGATGCCCTTCGGGAACGCCGACGCCGGCGAGTCTCTGAGGTTGTCGCCACCGCGGGAAGGTGACGCACCAAGAGCTGGGTACCGCCCAAGACGTTCTGCTGAACCCCGCTGTCAAGGGGTACCTGCAGAGGGTCCGGCAGGGCCGCGGCGCCGATGCTGATGAAGTGCTGCAGCGATGAGAGATCCGCGCCTGAGTCATGAAGCGCGGAGGTGGCTGGTGCCAGCTGATGGGGCTGCTGTGGTCGATGCTGCGGCTGTTGTGGCGGCTGCGGCTGCTGTTGCTGCTGCTGCTGCTGCTGCTGTTGCTGCTGTAACTGCTGCTGTTGTAACTGCTGCTGCTGTAACTGCTGCTGCATCGGTTCCAGTGGCTGCTGCTGAAGCCACTGCTGTTGCTGCTGCTGGTACGCGAGCCACTGCTGCTGCTGCTGTAGCTGTTGTTGGAACGGTGTGGGATATGCGCCCACGGGGTGATGGGTTCCCAGTGTGAACGGCACTGGTGATACTCCCCCAGCGAGGGGCGCTGATTGGGGCAATACCCAATTGACGCCGTTCCATACAGCCTGTGCGGGGGTGCCATCCGGCATAGTATAAGGGCGGGGCACCGCTGTGTAGGGCATGGTGGTGCCTGGATGTGGAATGGGGTGAGCGGAAGCGTATGCGGTGGGCGATGGGAAGGTCATGGGAGAGAACAGAGTGTGGTGTAGCTGCTCTGCGCTGACACTCATGCTGGGAAATGCCTCTGATGTCTGCTGTGACATTCTGACTGCTGAGCTGGTTGAGTTCAAAGACTGGGTGTGGCAATAGCCACAGGTGAGCAAAAGTAGTGAGTGCTCGCCTTTTTTATTTAATCAGTCTCGTCCTCGTCGATGTCACTCGCTGGAGGCGAAGGAGCGGGACTTCCAGGTGGAGATGGGGGGACCCAAGGCCACTCTTCGATTCCTTGCACTGGATATGAACCAGGGAGCGCGGGGAAGACTGTTAGGTCTTGGGAGTTCGGGTAGCGGAAGAGAAGGTTTCCAATCTGAACCCACACCCAGTTGTGGTATCTTGGTGGGATAGCCAGCGTGACTATGTCCAGGCGCTCAGTCGCTGTTCTCCTCTTCGTCGTCAGAGGAAGAGGGGGAAGGAGGACCGCTCCAAGGACCGCTCTGCCAGAAAGCGCCTGCTGGTGGGTAGGTAGGGTCTGGAGGGAATACCCACTTGATAGGTCCTTGCTTCCACCACGCTCTTCTGTATTCTTCTGGCGAAGGGGGTACTGCCATACACCAGCGAACTCAAAATTTGGCCAGGGCTCCGCGACACGATTTTTGAGTGCCTAGGCGCGCGGGCAAGAGTCAGGCAGCAGTGAAAAAGGAGGTGTCAAGTCCAATATGGGGGCCCAGTGAGGTCCCAGACGGTATCTGTACTCCGTAGGTCCCAAGAAAAGCCCCAGTCAGTGCGCTGCTGGAAGATACCAGGAGGTGCTGAAGGGCTGCCAGAAACGTCCCAGAACTGCTGAAAGCGCCTTTTGGTGGAGCTTTCCCCGCTGCTGATGGCCGTGAGGGCGGTATCAGGGGTTTCTAGGCTGTTCTATGGGGTCTAAAGAGGGGTTTTTCGGTGGTGGGGGCTACTGGGAGAGGTTTTGGGGTAGGCTGGAAACTGTCAAAAACGGCTATTTTTGGCTGTTTTGGGCGGTTTTTCGCCTTTTTGGGGCTCTGAAAGGTGAGCTATATCGTTTTCTTGGCTACTGTAGACCGGGGAAACCCTTTAGGGTGCTCCCTGACGGTCGTTTGTGGCCTGGGACGGACTTCGGGTTTAAGATCGGAAAACGAATGCTTGGGTTTCTGAGCCGGTTTGAGCCCCCAGTGTTAAGGGGCAAAAATATGAAGTTTTGGAGATGTTTTCCAGAGGATACGGCCGTTGTATACGAAAAAAAATGTACTTACGGAGGCTAAAATTGCGCACAGATAGCCGGAAGTACAGCTCTCCCCCTGTATCACAACGGAAGTTTCAAAAGGCCCGTGGGCGAGTTGCGCAGAGGCGAAATCGCAGCACGCTGATACCAAATGTGCCAGGGGCACGACGACAGATGCTCGGAGATATGTTTTTGATTGAACGTGCAAAGGTACACAATTCGGATTTTTATAATATACTGGATCAGGGCCAGATTGAGGTACAAACGATAATTCGGTTCCGAGTTCTGAAGGCTAAACACTTCTCAAGTGCTCTACTTATTCACTCGTCACTCAGGTTGCAGGGTCAACCACTCGAGAGCCGATGTCACACTTCGGCTCAACGTTCAGTTCCTGATCCGATCTCATTTCTAATTCCGATTCGTCATTCTCGATTCAGATGTTATGCCGACAGGCTGACACGATGACTGCCCCACAGTACTGTCATACTACTGTACTGTCATACTGTCATACTGTCATACTGTCATAGCGTCATACTGTCATACTGTCATAACCTTAATATCTGATATTCGATTTCATTGTCTTTTCAACCCCGATGCGAATCTGACCATTCTTCGAGGGTCTGACTGGGTTCCACGATGACACCCCCCACAGTACTGTCATACTACTATAGTGTCATACTGTCATACTGTCATAGTTTCATAGTGTCATACTGTCATACCCCGGACATCTGGTATTCATTCTCATCGTGATTTCAAACCCAGTTTCACTGTCATCGTGCCAATCCCAGATTACCCCCGATGACACACATACGGACGCATAGACATATCGGCTCACGCTGTGCCTCCGGGCACAAGTTCGCGCGATATAGGAACCATACCGATGACAGCTGCCCCCACCCCCTGCAGTTGTGCACGTGCCTATCATTTCACGTACACAATGAAAGCCGTGCATGCTTTGCCCGTGCAGTGCCCTCGCAGGTGTATGATGGCTGCCCTTGAATAATTCCTAAAACGCGAGAACTCCGCAAGCTCGCGCGATATAGGAACCATACCGATGACAGCTGCCCCCACCCCCTGCAGGTGTGCATATAGCTATCATTCCACGTACACAACGAACGCCGTGCATGCTTTGCCCGTGCAGTGCCCTCGCAGGTGTATGATGGCTGCCCTTGAATAATTCCTAAAACGCGAGAAGTCCGCAAGTTCGCGCGATATAGGAACCATACCGATGACAGCTGCCCCCACCCCCTGCAGGTGTGCATATAGCTATCATTCCACGTACACAATGAAAGCCGTGCATGCTTTGCCCGTGCAGTGCCCTCGCAGGTGTATGATGGCTGCCCTTGAATAATTCCTAAAACGCGAGAAGTCCGCAAGTTCGCGCGATATAGGAACCATACCGATGACAGCTGCCCCCACCCCCTGCAGGTGTGCATATAGCTATCATTCCACGTACACAATGAAAGCCGTGCATGCTTTGCCCGTGCAGTGCCCTCGCAGGTGTATGATGGCTGCCCTTGAATAATTCATAACACGCGAGAAGTCCGCAATTTCGCGCGATATAGGAACCATACCGAGGCCAGCTGCCCCCACCCCCTGCAGTTGTGCACATGCCTATCATTCCACGTACACAATGAAAGCCGTGCATGCTTTGCCCGTGCAGTGCCCTCGCAGGTGTGTGGTGGCTGCCCTTGAATAATTCCTAAAACGCAAGAACTCCGCAAGTTCGCGCGATATAGGAACCATACATTCCGAGGCCAGCTGCCCCCACCTCCTGCAGTTGTGCACATGCCTATCATCCCCCGTGCGTACACAATGAAAGCCGTGCATGCTTTGCCCGTGCAGTGCCCTCGCAGGTGTATGATGGCTGCCCTTGAATAATTCCTAAAATGAAAGCCGTGCATGCTTTGCCCGTGCAGTGCCCTCGCAGGTGTATGAAGATGGCTGCCCTTGAATAATTCCTAAAACGCGAGAACTCCGCAAGCTCGCGCGATATAGGAACCATACCGATGACAGCTGCCCCCACCCCCTGCAGGTGTG
>LGRX02006699.1:0-16518 GCA_001247695.2 Cymbomonas tetramitiformis
GATGGTGCAGGGCTGGAAGCCGAGCCCTAGGATGGTGCCGGGCTGGAAGCCGCGCCGTAGGATGGTGCAGGGCTGGAAGCCGCGCCCTAGGATGCTGCAGGGCTGGAAGCCGCGCCCTAGGATGCTGCAGGGCTGGAAGCCGTGCCCTAGGATGGTGCAGGGCTGGAAGCCGCGCCTCTCGGATGGTGCAGGGCTGGAAGCCGAGCCCTAGGATGGTGCAGGGCTGGAAGCCGAGCCCTAGGATGGTGCCGGGCTGGAAGCCGAGCCCTAGGATGGTGCAGGGCTGGAAGCCGAGCCATGGGATGGTGCCGGGCTGGAAGCCGCGCCCTAGGATGGTGCAAGGCTGGAAGCCCTGCCCTGGGATGGTGCAGGGCTGGAAGCGCTGCCCTAGGATGCTGCAGGGCTGGAAGCCGAGCCCTAGGATGGTGCAGGGCTGGAAGCCGAGCCCTAGGATGGTGCAGGGCTGGAAGCCGAGCCCTAGGATGGTGCAGGGCTGGAAGCCGCGCCCTAGGATGGTGCAGGGCTGGAAGCCGAGCCCTAGGATGCTTCCGGGCTGGTTGTTAGTGTTCGTCGATCCTACGATCGTTGCTAGTGTTCGTCGATCCTACGATGCTCCATAGGCATGTCCCCTCTTATGCCAAGTGGAGGTTCATTCGCGAAACTCGGGATATGTATTATTTTAAACTATTGGATGCGCATCGGTATGCTACTACTCTGACGCAAGAAGTGACTAGCGCACTTACCCCGGTGACAATGGCGGTTCCAACGGACTATATTCAAGAGATAAGGGGATTTTATCCCGATGAATATGATGATACCACAACGTGCAATTGTCAAGCTCGCTAGGAAATGTATACGTTTGTGTAAACTTTTTGTTTTTATTTGCAAGTTCACATTACTCATCCATCCAATGGTTCAAAATAATACATATCCCGAGTTTCGCGAATGAACCTCCACTTGGCATAAGAGGGGTCATGCCTATGGAGCATCGTAGGATCGACGAACACTTCCTCACGAGATAGAAACCAAGTCCAGGATTGGCACACACGACATTTTTGTAAATCGATGTGCATAAGGTCAAGCTCAACAAATGCGTCTTCAATGTCCTGATTCATATTGGAGGTGTAATGGATGTTGTCGCCAGCAAGGTTTTGAATGCGAAAATAAATGATTAGAACACGCTATTAAACTTCATAAATAGGCGTGGGCGCTACGTCCGACCCCCCCTTATTGACGTGTGACAAGCGTGTACGAGCAGGGGGGTTGGTACCCAATACGTGTGGAACTGGCTTAATTTTTTTGAGGATATTGAAACGGGGCTCACTGTAGGGCTCCATGGTTGATTTCCACAGGGGGTGTACGTCCCTCCAACTTCGGTGCCTGCTGCTGACTCGACGGCCGCGAGACCTTCATCAATCAAGCCCATCAGTCGGAAGATGAAGGTACGATTCTGATCCGATGCGCCTTCCTGCTGCCCCCTCCCCTGCCCCGCTGCGCCAAACGGCCCTTGCGCCCGCAGAAGGCAGGCGCGCCTGGCAGAACGTGCACACGCAGCGCAGGATGCCCAGGAGCCCCTCACACGAGCTCGAGGGTGGTGCGGCTTTGCCCGCTTTCACCTTCATCTCTCCTCGGGCAGCTGCAGGTGGACCCACCAGTACTCGCATCTCGCCATGGCCCAGCCTCCACAGCCGCTGCGGAGGTGAGGAGTGAGGCGTGCAGTCTGCGTGCTATGGCAGGCGGATTGGCAGCCACTCTCTGAGGGGCAGGCTCCTAGCAGCGCCCCTAACCCTAATCCAATGATGGGCGACCTCATTGACATGAGCCCTGTAGACGACGCCCCAGGTGCGCCCCGAAGGCCAGTGAGTGGCCGCGCGGTCTTGTTCATCCCAGGTGAACTTTGAGTGCAGCTGGGCGCCCCCTTATGTTCATGTTCCATTCGTCTGTGTGCCCCGATTTGGATATTAGGACGGTGCAGAGAGGATAGGTGGGGCAGAAGTGATTCGACGGAAAGGCGTGGCCGCGCCGCCTGCCTTCACGGCGCTCCCTCCAGCCTGTGCGGCATGGTCCGCTCGCCCCCCTTTGGGCGTGCTAGCTCACATAGCCTGCCCCACCCCCATCCGAAGTGCTGGCTCTGACGTAACAGCGGATCATGGGACTTTGGTGCGTTACGGATTCACATGGCCCTCGGCGCCGGGCTGAAGTGACGCACCCCACGTGGCACCCCACGTGGCTCTGGGTGGCCCTCGGCGCCGGGCTGAAGTGGCGCACCCCACGTGGCTCTGTGTGGCCCTCGGCGCCGGGCTGAAGTGACGCACCCCACGTGGCTCTGTGTGGCCCTCGGCGCCGGGCTGAAGTGACGCACCCCACGTGGCGCCCCACGTGGCTCTGTGTGGCCCGGCGCCGGGGCTGAAGTGGCGACCCCATCGGCTCTGTGTGGCCTCGGCGCCGGCTGAAGTGACGCACTCCACGTGGCACCGTGTGGCCTCGGCGCCGGTTGGCTGAGTGGCGCACCCCACGTGGCTCTGTGGTTCTCGGCGCCGGGCCAGGTGACGCACCCACGTGGCGCCCTTCACGTGGCTCTGTGTGGCCCTCGGGCGCCGGGCTGAAATGACGCACCCCACGTGGCTCTGTGGCCCTCGGCGCCGGGCTGAAGTGGCGCACCCCACGTGGCTCTGTGTGGCCCTCGGCGCCGGGCTGAAGTGGCGCACCCCACGTGGCTCTGTGTGGCCCTCGGCGCCGGGCTGAAATGACGCACCCCACGTGGCTCTGTGTGGCCCTCGGCGCCGGGCTGAAGTGGCGCACCCCACGTGGCTCTGTGTGGCCCTCGGCGCCGGGCTGAAGGGACGCACCCCACGTGGCTCTGTGTGGCCCTCGGCGCCGGGCTGAAGGGACGCACCCCACGTGGCTCTGTGTGGCCCTCGGCGCCGGGCTGAAGTGGCGCACCCCACGTGGCTCTGTGTGGCCCTCGGCGCCGGGCTGAAGTAACGCACCCCACGTGGCACCCCACGTGGCTCTGTGTGGCCCTCGGCGCCGGGCTGAAGTGGCGCACCCCACGTGGCTCTGTGTGGCCCTCGGCGCCGGGCTGAAGTGGCGCACCCCACGTGGCTCTGTGTGGCCCTCGGCGCCGGGCTGAAATGACGCACCCCACGTGGCTCTGTGTGGCCCTCGGCGCCGGGCTGAAGTGGCGCACCCCACGTGGCTCTGTGTGGCCCTCGGCGCCGGGCTGAAGGGACGCACCCCACGTGGCTCTGTGTGGCCCTCGGCGCCGGGCTGAAGGGACGCACCCCACGTGGCTCTGTGTGGCCCTCGGCGCCGGGCTGAAGTGGCGCACCCCACGTGGCTCTGTGTGGCCCTCGGCGCCGGGCTGAAGGGACGCACCCCACGTGGCTCTGTGTGGCCCTCGGCGCCCGGCTGAAGTGACGCACCCACGTGGCACCCCACGTGGCACCCCACTTGGCTCTGTGTGGCCCTCGGCGCGGGCTGAATTGACGCACCCCACGTGGCACCCCACGTGGCTCTGTGGTGTGGCTCTGGCGCCTGGCTGAAGTGGCACCCCACGTGGCTCTGTGTGGCCCTCGGCGCCGGGCTGAAGGGACGCACCCCACGTGGCTCTGTGTGGCCCTCGGCGCCGGGCTGAAGGGACGCACCCCACGTGGCTCTGTGTGGCCCTCGGCGCCGGGCTGAAGTGGCGCACCCCACGTGGCTCTGTGTGGCCCTCGGCGCCGGGCTGAAGTGACGCACCCCACGTGGCACCCCACGTGGCACCCCACGTGGCTCTGTGTGGCCCTCGGCGCCGGGCTGAATTGACGCACCCCACGTGGCACCCCACGTGGCTCTGTGTGGCCCTCGGCGCCGGGCTGAAGTAACGCACCCCACGTGGCACCCCACGTGGCTCTGTGTGGCCCTCGGCGCCGGGCTGAAGTGGCGCACCCCACGTGGCTCTGTGTGGCCCTCGGCGCCGGGCTGAAGTGACGCACCCCACGTGGCACCCCACGTGGCACCCCACGTGGCTCTGTGTGGCCCTCGGCGCCGGGCTGAATTGACGCACCCCACGTGGCACCCCACGTGGCTCTGTGTGGCCCTCGGCGCCGGGCTGAAGTGACGCACTCCACGTTGGGCCACTGGGCTTGTGCCAGCTTCAGCCACTATGGAGGATATGGAGCAAGGCCTCGCCCAGCTTCGAGCGGCGGTGGCGATCAATCGTAGCAGTCCCCTCAACGAGCTCGTGGTGCCCCCTCCCGGCGCTGGCAGTGGCGCTCCGCCCCCACCGCCGCCGCCGCCTCCCGGAGCCATGATGCCGGGCGCAGCCGCCGGCCTGGGCGAAGGTGTACAACGCAGTGCCGATGTGGTGGCAGCCTATCAGGTGCGAGCAACCTTTTGCAGACATCGTGCGCATCACGGCCCGGACGCGCCGAGAATAGACCCTGGGAACTCCACACTGCTAAAACCGGAGGAGCGCGTACCATGTTGGCACCTAGGTTGGCATCCACCAGTGGCCTAGCAGCTGAAACGCTGGAGGGTTGTCAGAAATATGGTGTCGGTTGTAATATTGTTTCAGCGCTACCAGGCTGGTTTAGAGTGTCTGACTGGCTGGTACGGGGCCGCTGCATGCCTGTCTGCACGCTGCAGTCATCCTGGGTGACGCTGGGCTGCATGCAAATACCACTCACAAGAGAGGTGATTGTTGCTAGTGGCATGTGGAAGCATGCGCTGGTTGAGCCCGCGAGGCTATACTGCATTTTGGATGCTGTCGGATATATCCGGGGCCTCGATTCGGGTGGCGCCAGGACGAGGGATATATCAGATTGGGCCGAAGGTTTCAATGTGGTGATGCAGGCAATGCGCCGGGAGCTCTACGGCGCAGCCGGTGGTGCGGCGAGCGCAGCAGAAGGCGGCAACAGTGGGAAGCTGCAACCTTCGCGGAGAGCAAGCAACGAGGCGGTGCTGGGAGAGCTGCAGGCGCGCTCCGAGCACCACGCGGCGGTGCGGAGCGAGGTGGAGCAGTTCGGCCCAGTGATCGAGAACCTCGCTGCGGCGATCAAGGATCTGAGCGCGGAGAGCATGGACGTCGTGTGCCAATTCGTGGAGGTGATGGATGGGATGCTGGGAAAGCTCGCGGATGAGACTCTCGTGCTGCGCGAGTTTAAGGAATGCTGGCCCGAAGCCAAGGCACGCCGCACCTATCAGCCTGGCCCTCCCAGGTCCCACTGCCTCGTTCCGACACTCGGCAGCCCATGGAGCCTCGATACCGTGCGCTCGCCTTCAACGACGATCCGACGGCGGAGATATCACGCTGGCAGTCCCCCGCGGGCCTTCAGCACAATTTGATTTACAATGAAAGCGTTGAGGTTCCCCGCCGGCAATAGGACATGGCATTCCCGGAGTGCTGTTCCCCTGGTCCGCGTGGTCGCACCGCGCGCGCAAGGGGGGCAACATAGGGAGTGTACTCCACTCCACCATTTGGGGTTGTGCTCGACGGTGAATGCATCATTAAGCGCCTGGGACACGCGATGCCTGAGACCTATAGGCCATTGTGCTTGCACGCACGCAGCCTGTCATCGAGCTCCGAAGCTCCAAAAGTGTCCCTCGGATGGCGAATTGGCACGTGACAGTGCGCGCGGCTCACTGCTCCGAGGCAGGTAGACGCCATGCGCGACGCTGTGGCATTGCACAGGCAGCTAAAGCAGCTAAAGCACGAGGCGGCCACCTTCCAGGCGCGCCCACACGACCTCCACGGACTCCCCTCAGTTGTAGGCAATGGGTCGTCACGTCGAGTGCTGCAGCAAGAATGGCGAATCCAGCCCACATCGCTCGGGGCAAGCCCAGCCATGCAGCTGCCACACACGTCTCACCCTCACAGGAGGCTGCCACAGCGATTATCTGCACTGCCTTGGAGCGAGTTGCTGCACTAGGAATATCTCGGCCTGTGTCAGATCTCGCGCACTTCACCTGGAGATGCAGAAGGGCCGTGGGGAGCCCAGAGCGTGGCTGGTAGGAAGCATACTTGGACTCTTGGAGGGGAGGGTGAGCATCAATCGGCTACTGTGGTACGGTGTTTATTTTCTGTTTGGGCTACAGCCACCTTTGTCGGGATGACGGTCCAAGCACTGATGGGTTCCTGAAGGCCGTGGAGCGGAGGGCTGCTGCAGGCTACCTTAGGGCTGTCCGTGTCGGAGACGTGCGCAGAAATCGAGGAGGCTCTGGAGAAATTGCAGCAGTGCGTGGAGCACGTGAATAGAAACCAGGTACCTGCTCAGTTTGCTCGTTTCCTGAGCACACCATCGTGAGCGCCATCGTGAGCGCCAGCCGCATGCGCCTTGAGCGGGGGCGCCATGAGCGCGGGCGCAGCTTTCGCGGCCTACCCCGGCCAGGTGACATAACTCAAAGCATATTGTAATGATATGTGTTGCTTCTTCGAAAGCATATTTTTTTACTAAGACGCGTTGGGTCTGAGCAAGATCCTGGCTTAATTTTGGGCCGTTTGTTAGCTGCACCACTGCAATGAGGCACTGGAGCCGCACTCGGAGCTGCTCTGTGTGCCTGGCTGAATGTGAGGCACTGGAGCCGCACTCGGAGCTGCTCTGTGTGCCGGGCTGAATGTCAGGCACTGGAGCCGCACTCGGAGCTGCTCTGTGTGCCTGGCTGAATGTGAGGCACTGGAGCCGCACTCGGAGCTGCTCTGTGTGCCGGGCTGAATGTCAGGCACTGGAGCCGCACTCGGAGCTGCGCTGTGTGCCGGGCTGAATGTGAGGCACTGGAGCCGCACTCGGAGCTGCTCTGTGGGCCTGGCTGAATGTGAGGCTCCGGCCAGCAGCTGAATGGAAACTGATTGAGGCACCAAGCGCCTCGCTGGGCCAATCTCCTGGCCACTGCTGATGCTGATGACTGCCCGTCAAGGAGATGTTTGGTGATTGGATTCATCTGCCGGGGTAGTGAGGGCGCTTTGCTTTGGGATCGGTGCTTCACGCCACGTGGGCGTGTGGCCATGGTCAAGTCTTGGGACCCTGGATCCTGTTTATGGGCAAATGCGCCATCAATAGTGTGGTCTTACTGGCGGTGTCTCTCTGTTGGCGTGCGCACCTCTGCTCTCGGCCTGGCATGCTCGGCCCCTCAGCTGCAGGTTTCTGCCCCGGGGAGCTGGGGCAGGATGCCACCATAAAGAGGTTCCTCGCCCACAAGTTGCCCTGGGACACGAACCTTGTATCCGAAGTCAAGCAAGCTGCGCTGCAATACGCCGCCAAGTACATGCGCTGTGTACTGGAGACCCAGCCTTCCCCTGCCTCGCCGGATGCTGCCCGCATGCTTCAGGACACCGTCGGATTCGCCTTCAAAGTGCACCAACTCGTTGGTGGATTCAACCAGGTGGCTGCTTCACCTCGCTTTTTGTTGCCCCCGTCCACTGCACTTGCAGGCACGCAGCCTGCTTGTATTCGTGTTATGCAGTCCCTGAAGCTTCTCCATGGCCCATCTGAACGCATTAGCGCGTGTCCCAGCCTTTGAGTTTGGCCGTCTTAGTATTGGACACGTCGACGTGCGCTCGCGGATTGTCGCGTGTTTCCAAATCTCTGACCGGATGTAAGGATGACTGATGGCGGGCCTTATAAGACGGCCTCTGCAAATGTAGCAGCAGCATCCTGATGAATCTGGTTTGAGATAAACACATATGCCCTACGATATCAACGTTGTCTAATCTTCCTGGTTAAACAATCCAATGGCACTGGAGCCGCACTCGGAGCTGCTCTGTGTGCCTGGCTGAATGTGAGGCACTGGAGCCGCACTCGGAGCTGCTCTGTGTGCCGGGCTGAATGTCAGGCACTGGAGCCGCACTCGGAGCTGCGCTGTGTGCCGGGCTGAATGTGAGGCACTGGAGCCGCACTCGGAGCTGCTCTGTGGGCCTGGCTGAATGTGAGGCTCCGGCCAGCAGCTGAATGGAAACTGATTGAGGCACCAAGCGCCTCGCTGGGCCAATCTCCTGGCCACTGCTGATGCTGATGACTGCCCGTCAAGGAGATGTTTGGTGATTGGATTCATCTGCCGGGGTAGTGAGGGCGCTTTGCTTTGGGATCGGTGCTTCACGCCACGTGGGCGTGTGGCCATGGTCAAGTCTTGGGACCCTGGATCCTGTTTATGGGCAAATGCGCCATCAATAGTGTGGTCTTACTGGCGGTGTCTCTCTGTTGGCGTGCGCACCTCTGCTCTCGGCCTGGCATGCTCGGCCCCTCAGCTGCAGGTTTCTGCCCCGGGGAGCTGGGGCAGGATGCCACCATAAAGAGGTTCCTCGCCCACAAGTTGCCCTGGGACACGAACCTTGTATCCGAAGTCAAGCAAGCTGCGCTGCAATACGCCGCCAAGTACATGCGCTGTGTACTGGAGACCCAGCCTTCCCCTGCCTCGCCGGATGCTGCCCGCATGCTTCAGGACACCGTCGGATTCGCCTTCAAAGTGCACCAACTCGTTGGTGGATTCAACCAGGTGGCTGCTTCACCTCGCTTTTTGTTGCCCCCGTCCACTGCACTTGCAGGCACGCAGCCTGCTTGTATTCGTGTTATGCAGTCCCTGAAGCTTCTCCATGGCCCATCTGAACGCATTAGCGCGTGTCCCAGCCTTTGAGTTTGGCCGTCTTAGTATTGGACACGTCTTCATGCCATGCTTCATGCCACGCTTCATGCCACGCTTCATGCCATGCTTCATGCCATGCTTCATGTGCCATGCCATGCCTCATGCCATGCTTCATGCCATGCCTCATGCCATGCTTCATGCCATGCCCCATGCCATGCCATGCCTCATGCCATGCCTCATGCCATACTTCATGCCATACTTCATGCCATGCTTCATGCCATGGCATGCTTCATGCCATGCTTCATGCCATACTTCATGCCATGCTTCATGCCATGCTTTATGCCATGCTTCATGCCATGCTTTATGCCATGCCTCATGCCATGCCTCATGCCATGCTTCATGCCATGTCATGCTTCATGCCATGCTTCATGCCATGCTTCATGCCATGCTTTATGCCATGCCATGCTTCATGCCATGCTTCATGCCATGCCATGCTTCATGCCATGCTTCATGCCATGCCATGCTTCATGCCATGCTTCATACCATGCTTCATGCCATGCCGCATGCCATGCCTCATGCCATACTTCATGCCACCTCATGCCATGCTTCATGCCATGCCTCATGCCATGCTTCATGCCATGCCATGCTTCATGCCATGCCTCGCATGCTTCATGCCATGCTTCATGCCATGCTTCAAGCCACCTCATGCCATGCCTGTGCCATGCCATGCCTCATGCCATGCTTCATGCCATGCTTCATGCCATTCTTCATCCCATGCCCATGCCATACTTCATGCCATGCCTCATGCCATGCTTCATGCCATACTTCATGCCATGCTTCATGCCATACTTCATGCCATGCTTCATGCCATACTTCATATGCCATGCTCTATGCCATGCCTCATGCCATGCTTCATGCCATGCCTCACGCCATGCTTCACGCCATGCCATGCTTCATGCCATGTTTCGCCATGCTTCATGCCATGCTTCATGCCATACCTCATGCCATGCTTCATGCCATGCCTCATGCCATGCTTCATGCCATGCTTCATGCCATGCCATGCCTCATGCCATGCCTCATGCCATGCTTCATGCCATGCATCATGCCATACTTCATGCCATGCTTCATGCCACGCTTCATGCCATGCTTCATGCCATGCTTCATGTGCCATGCCATGCCTCATGCCATGCTTCATGCCATGCCTCATGCCATGCCTCATGCCATGCTTCATGCCATGCCCCATGCCATGCCATGCCTCATGCCATGCCTCATGCCATACTTCATGCCATACTTCATGCCATGCTTCATGCCTCATGGCATGCTTCATGCCATGCTTCATGCCTCATGGCATGCTTCATGCCATGCTTCATGCCATACTTCATGCCATGCTTCATGCCATGCTTTATGCCATGCTTCATGCCATGCTTTATGCCATGCTTCATGCCATGCTTTATGCCATGCTTCATGCCATGCCTCATGCCATGCCTCATGCCATGCCTCATGCCATGCTTCATGCCATGCCATGCTTCATGCCATGCTTCATGCCATGCTTCATGCCATGCTTCATGCCATGCCATGCTTCATGCCATGCTTCATGCCATGCCATGCTTCATGCCATGCCGCATGCCATGCCTCATGCCATACTTCATGCCATGCCTCATGCCATGCTTCATGCCATGCCTCATGCCATGCTTCATGCCATGCCTCATGCCATGCTTCCTGCCATGCCATGCCTCATGCCATGCTTCATGCCATGCTTCATGCCACGCCTCATGCCATGCTTCATGTGCCATGCCATGCCTCATGCCATGCTTCATGCCATGCTTCATGCCATGCTTCATCCCATGCCTCATGCCATACTTCATGCCATGCCTCATGCCATGCTTCATGCCATACTTCATGCCATGCTTCATGCCATGCTTCATGCCATGCTGCATGCCATGCTTCATGCCATGCCGCATGCCATGCTTCATGCCATGCTTCATGCCATGCGCACCTAAACGCAGCAGCGCTATGTGATTATCTCTGCACTGAGCACCTTCACATGTGCAGTGAATATTCAAACTCCTATCAAGTCCTTATCCCTCCTATCAGGTCCTTATCCCTCCTATCAGGTCCTTATCCCTCCTATCAAGTCCTTATCCCCCATCAGGTCCTTATCCCTCCTATCAGGTCCTTATCCCTCCCATCAGGTCCTCATCCCTCCTATCAGGTCCTTATCCCTCCTATCAGTTCCCGTATACCTCCTATCAGTTCCTTATCCCTCCTATCAGTGCCTTATCCCTGGCCCTGTACTTGAGGCCCGCACAGAATTAGTTCACAGCAGGCAAGGATGTGACATCCACATCAGATATATGCGCCGGCTTGTGGATGCACTGCGATTCGTGTTTACTCGTGCAGCATGACTACACATCTGCTGCAGCTTGACGGGTCAGTTGTTGGTCTGGATCTTGCAGGAGTGTAGCGCAGCATTTGCCCATATCCAGCACTTATTGAGAGAGTGCAACCCTCTACCCGAACAGTGATAGGGGAGAGGAGATGCTGCAGCAATGCCAAAAGGCTGCATAGCCCATGAATAGAGAAGCTTCTTGTTAGCACGAGTAGCATGTAGTTGCAGTTTGTGTGACGAATGCAAGCGACTAAATGAGCCAGTATGTGGTGGATTAAGAATCATGGTTATAACTTCCATGGTATACCTGCTTAGGATTTCATGCATTTTACTGTGATGCATATAACAAGAAGTTAAAAACATTTGGGTTGTGATAGTTATGCAGTCCATATGTATTGACAATGAAAGAGTTGCATTTTACAAAAGCTACTACAATGTGCCTCAGGCATATTCACAGTAATGATGGAACAGGCGTATCGGGGGTGCAAACCTTTGAGAGGCTTCATAGGATTCTATGTTAAGAATTGCATAAGAATGTAGGGTAAATGCCTTCTGCCTGCTGAAGACCGTTTATTGCCCATTTCTTTCGCTCTTCACATCTCATTGCCAACAGGCACACTGCATAGCATTTCATTAAAAATAGCTTTCTTCTTACATGCTGTTAAGTGTGTGAGAGAAAATCTCTTTTTGGAATGTCTTCTCTAGGCTGATTCACAGCTTCACATGCTTTTTAGGCTGATGCGCAGCTTCTAAGGCAAAATGTTTAGAGTCTTCTGGGTTGGGTGGGTAGGGAAGGCAAAAGAACAGAGCTGCGGATTCCCACGGGCGGAACTCCTAAATACTGTCGTGTGTAAAGCCTTTAGATCTAACTCAGCTGCTGATTTGATCTAACGGCTCAGGAAACTCTGATCGATCTACCGGCACAGAAACCTCTAAAATTCCGCAGGCTCCAATTTAACCATTTCTTTTGCTCTTCACATCTCATTGCCATGTAACAGAGATCATTAGGCACACTGCTCTGTGCCAGGCTGCCGCTGCTGCTGCTGCCGCCATCTCGGAGTGGTCCACCCGAAGTACTTCTCCGTGTGCTCGTCGGGAACAGCTGCCGGGTCAATGTAGGAGTGGATGGCAGAGGACAGCTGAGACCAGCCGCCCAGGAAGCAGCACTTCTCAAGCGCCGCGCCCAAAGCCCTGGCACAGGTACAAGCCCCCTTGCGGGTGCTGTGGCCAGAGAAGTGTCCCCCTTCCGGAGGGACACACCCCAGCCTCCCCAATGCCAACTGCACCCAGCCATTAGCTTGCGCCGACTGGAGCTTCCCTTGCTCCCACGGCAGCCTCCAGTAGCTGCCCTGCACTTCCGAGCCCGTCACGGGGCGCTGCCCCCAACAGGCATCCCGCACCTGCTGCCAGTGCTGCAGAAGCTGCACAAGCCCCGCCACCCCCGCTGCGGGGATGGTGAGCCTTCTCCTGAGGCGCACGTGCCCCCTGCCTTTCTCCGTGTGGAGAACCACGGAGATGTCATCACCTGTGATGCTGATGTGCACCCTGCGCATGGAGACGCCCGTCTCTGGCCGGCCGAAGGTGACGAAGGCAAACACCACGTAGGTGCACGCCCTGAGCAGCTCCGTAGCTGCCCGGCCCACCGGCTCCAGCCCCAGCCCGTGCGCATGCACCGCCGAGACATGCCTGGCAGGCAGCCAGGTCCGCACCGTCTGATCCTCACCCGCGGCTTCAGCCGCCTGCACCTGGAGGCGGGACATGCCCTTCACTGCTCTGGAGATCGCCCGGCCCTTGGCAGGCCCGGGGAACCCCATGTCCTCGTGGTAGTTGTTGATGGCGGACAGGTAGGGCTGCATGTTGGACGCCTGCACCTTGTCCAGCATGTGAGCAATGTACAGCCTCACCGTGGCCCCCGTTGCCGGAAGCCATTGCCTGCCCTCCGCCTCACAGAACGCCATGAAGGCCCGAGCCTTCGGCCGGTAGTTGCCCACCGTCTTGCCGCCCAATGCTGCCCCCTGCATCTGCACTGCCAGCTCAGTGAGGGAGCTGTCCCACAGCTCCCCTCTCCAGCGCTCCTGAAGCGCCGCATCCCAGCCAGCCACCTCCTGCACCGCTGCCGGGAGCACCTCATATCTCTCCTTGCTCATGTCCAGGTCCTCCTTGTCACCATCCTCGTAGGCAATGTGGGTTAGGCCGACCCCGTGTCACCCACGGTGCCGGTGTACCAGGCATCATCCTGGGACCAATACACCTTCACCTTGAGGCCACTCGCCAGCCCCGCCTGCGGCGCCTGCCCGGCCGCCCGCCTCCCATCCTGCAGGTAATGGCTCACCGGGAGGCGGAGATGCGGAACATGATGCCGTCCCAGCTTGAGGCCCCGAGCAGCTCGGACCCTCCCAGCCGGCTGGGAGTAAAGAGGTCCCTGCCCCGGGGCAAGATCGCCACCTCGTCGGCCCTGGCCTCCAGCTGCTGGAACCACATCTGCCCCGGCCAGTAGGGCGCTACCACCGTGGCGGTGCACTTCTCCTCCCGCAGCTTGTGCGCCACCTCGTCGAGGAGGGACCACGGGGGGTTGACCCAATTGACCTCTCCTAGCCAGGAAAATGCCAAAGAGTCCACGCCCTCGCACCCCGGGTCGTGCCACTGTGCGTAGTAGCGCGGCAGCTGGGCGGAGAGCTCCGAGGCGAAGCGGTCCACGGTGTGTTGGTGCCATTCCCGCTCCGCCCACTGATACCACATGCGGTTTAGCCGCCAGTCGTCCAGGTCCCGGTCCCGAGACAAGCGGTCGGCGCGCCCACTCCGTTGCCTCGCTTCTGATGTACCTCGCCTGGAGCTCGATGTCGTTTAAGTCCAGCAGGATCCACAGGCGCCGCATCCGCCGCTTCAGCTCCGGGTTGCGCGACGTGAAGTGCGAGAGCATGGCCACCAAGGGTTATCGCAGTAGAGGCGCACCACCTTGCCGATGAGCTCTCTCAGGAAGGATTGCATCGTTTTGTACACGGCTTCCAACTCCAGGTGCGTGATGTGTAGATGCCGTACAGTAGCTCGTCGGACCAGAATCCTCTTGCCGCGTGCTTGAGGTTCAGCACCCCGCCCCATGCGAACAGAGACGCGTCGGTGTGCACCTTCGCTCTCGTGGGGCTGCGCCAGATCTTGCGACCGTTCCACCGGCTCTGAGCCGGTAGCCTGAGCCACCACTCGATGTCGCTCCACGCCTGCCGTGTGAGCTTCACCTTCGCGCCCCATCCCCGCCTCGTGGAGAGCACGAAGTGGAGCTCCCTGAGATACAATCTCGCCGCGTCGCCGGAGGGACTGCCAGATACACCGACTGGCAGAGCCCCGTGAACGCTGCCAGCTTCCGAGCTGGGAGCCACCTCCGCTGTCGCGACGCCTCGCTGAGAAGCGCCTTGGACTGCAGGTGAATCTTCTGCAGCCTCGCCGGTGTCACGCGGAACTGTCCCGCTTTGAGGTCCACCTCGAGCCCGAGGTGCTCCACCAGCTGCGTCGGCTCCCATTGCCCCTTCTTCTCGTTGCGCGACAATCCGAGTCTCACCAAGACCCGAGATGTCAACTCGCGCGCCCTGAGCGCCTCGATCCTGCTGCTTAGCAGCAGCAGGAAGTCGTCCATGTAAGGGAGCACCCGCGCCCCCTGCTGATGCTCCTCGCGGCCGCATCCTCCAGCTCGTCTGCGAACTGCCCAACGTCGTCGCACCTTGCTTCCGCTTTGCAGCTTCCGCACTTCCCGCCGATCCTCCGCGGATCTCGGAGAACGCAGGCACTCCACGAGCACCTTCATGACCTTGACGAATATTCGTGGCGAGTCGTTCCAGCCGAAGGGAAGGGCGCCGCACTGGAATAATTCCCCCCGCACGTCAAACTGCATGTACTCCTGGAAGGCGGGGTCGATCCCCACAACGTGGTATCCGTCCTGGAGGTCGAAGCTGAAGCACCAGTCGTTCGGCTTGGCGAGCCGTCGCAGCTTCTTGAGCGTCTCCATCTTGCAGCGGGACTTGACGCAATGCGAGTTCAACCAGAGGAAGTCCATCACTAGACGCCACTTGTTCGTCCCCGGCTTCGGCACCAGGAACACTCGGGATACATGTCGTCTCCTCCTCGCTCGTACCCATGCGCCCGTCCTGAGACACCGCTCGGTCTCTGCGGCCATCCACTCCAGCTGCGGAGGGGTGGCGTCGCCCAAAGACACTCCGTGATCGAAAGGCAAAGGCGCCTTGTCGACCCAGCGCATCCTTGTCCCTTTGCTGATCCACTGCATGACCTCGGAATTCGCGCCAGCTGCGCGCCATGCCCCCCTTCTGCTCCGCACCCTTTCCTGCAGGGTGGGCTCTTTCCGTTGGACGCCCCGAGGGGCGGAAGGCGTCCAACCTTTCCGTGATCGGAAAGTTAGGTCTGTGCTTGGGCGCCTCGCCCAAGCCCTGGCCCTTTACCTCCCTTGCCGCTGCCGCGGCCACCTTCACCTTTTCCAGCGCCACCGCCCGCTGCGCCTTTGCCTTTGCCTCCTTGACGGTCACGAAAAGTCGAAACTTTGGCGCTGGCCTTGGCGTGCGTGTTCATCACGGCCTTCGCCTTATTCGTGGTGTCGAACTCCTTCAACCACTTCGTGAGCACTGAGTCGCTCACCAGCCCGTCGCTGCCTGCGTACACCTTCTCCTCGATGAAGGCCAACTTCTCCCGCAACGCCTCCGCTCCGCCGTGTGATGTTGTGTCAGACTCCATGCTCGCTCCGAGCTGCAACATGGTGCATCGGTTGTTCAGGAGCGAAAAAACGCCCTTAAAACGTGTTGGAGCTTCCGAGGATTGACCGCGGGGGCGGCGGGGTTGTGACTTCCTAGGGGTCTTTGACCCCAAGCGTAAATCCAGTCCTAGGGGGGGAGGAGGCTCCACCCCTCAAGGGTAGAATGCAAGTCCTAGGGGGGGGTCTGAGCACAGCCCCTTGCCTCAGAATAACTCCAGTGTTCAACGAAAAAGTCGGGAACGATGTTCAAAAATTCGCGCCTGCGGCGCACAATAATATAACATGTGAGGCGATAGCGCGGGGCACTCCCACCCCCACCATCCTTGCGTGACTAGTCCGCGCCCGTGATGGTGGTATCGCGGGACACTCCCGCCCGCCCCACGCGCGCGATGGTGGTATCGTGGGACACTCCCGCCCGCCCCACGCGCGCGATGGTGGTCTCGTGGGACACTCCTGCCCGCCCCACGCGCGCGATGGTGGTCTCGTGGGGCACTCCTGCCCGCCCCGCGAGCGTGATGGGGGTGTCGTTGGGCACTCCCGTCCCCCGCGAGCGTGATGGTGGTATCACAGGGCACGTATCGTGGGGCACTCCCACCCGACCCGCGCGCGTTATGGTGGTATCGTGGGGCACTCCCGCTCGCCCCGCGCGCGTTATGGTGGTACCGTGGGGCACTCCCGCCCGCCCCGCAGTGTGCGCGAGTGCAAGTTCTAGGGGGGGGGTGCTGACCCCCCAACGGCAAAAAGCAACTCCTAGGGGGGGGGTGCTAACCCCCCAAAGGCAAAATGCAAGTTCTAGGGGGGGGGTATTTCTAGAACC
>LGRX02006699.1:16754-27805 GCA_001247695.2 Cymbomonas tetramitiformis
TATCAATCCTCGGAAGCTCTTGTGCGCTGCGAAAACGCGCTCACTCAATTCCTCCACCGTTGGGGGGTCTTTTTCATCTTGACACCAGTCCAAGGTCACCTCGGAAAACGCAATCGCATCGTGCATGTACGAAAGCGCAGGGGCAAGCACCAACTGCTCGTAACGCATGGACGAGTTGGTGCGTTTGGAGAGGGCATCGTAGGTCTTGTCGTTGTACAGGTCGTACATCTGCGGCATATCGGTCTCCAGTGTCGCAGGTCTCACAGGGAACGGATTCCCTTCAACGTGTGGGACATACGGGAGCTTTTTTAATGCCTCCAACTCCGCGTCTCCGCTCTGAGCGGAACCACCAGCCTGCGAAACGGCTTTCGCTGCCGCCTCCTCCGCGACTTCAACTCTCGTTGCGAGAGTCTCCATCTGCTTCATCATGAGCTTCATCATTGCGCCCTGTTGCTCCAACGGGACTTCCATCCCGGACTTCGCCGCCGGTTGTCCAGCCGCGTCAGCATTGTTCTCCGACGCGCCTTGCTCACCGTCTTGACTCATTGTCGTAACTCGTCAAGGGTTTAAACTTCCACAGTAACGTTAAAATGTGGGGTAAAATTTTGCAGTGTGCCGCACTAAGAATTTCTCCGCGAGGAAAATTTCTTGTGAAGTTCTTTTGTGAAGGCAAAAGAACAGAGCTGCGGATTCCCACGGGCGGAACTCCTAAATATTGTCTGTGTAAAGCCTTTAGATCTAACTCAGCTGCTGATTTGATCTAACGGCTCAGGAAACTCTGATCGATCTACCGGCACAGAAACCTCTAAAATTCCGCAGGCTCCAATTTAACCAGAATGATTATCGTGGTGAATAGGCTGTACATGCATTTTGAAGTGCCCTGAGTCTGTACGGTTGTAGGACGTACCAAGTATAGCCACCAGGAAACAACTGAGATAACCACTGTCGTGCTTACATTATTGATTTTAAAGGTTTTTGGGGCGTCAACAAAGTCTTTATGAAATTTTGTTTTATTTGGGGTCCAGGAATTATTTCTTTTAACTATGTCTTGTTGACATTATTTTGCGGGAAATAACTATTTCTTTTGAATTTTATGTTTGTTTATTGTTGAATGCATGAATTTTGCCGTTGTGACAATAGATTTTGTGTTATTGATTTGTGTTTGTGGGTACCGTTTGGAGCTGAAAATCGGCCCCTGCATGGGCTCAAAACTACGGCACCGTAACATTATGTGGAGAGTTTCCTTTTCGTGTCGGGACGGTTCACCGTTGGGTCAGAGTTGCTGGCAGCTAAGGAAACGCATGCTTTCACCCCGAAGCTGAACGGCGTGCTCTGCTTGCGCTTGTCGAGCTTTCGACGCTGGGATGCAAGTTCCCCGAGGGTACCCTTGCAGCACATCGGCAGTCGGGTTGGCATTTCTTGCAGAGTATGCACATGTCAGGGTGAGTGTGGGTGGAGCCGTGCGGTGACACGGTAATTCGCCTTATTGTTGTCGTTTGTTGATGGGTCCACAAGTCGCGAGGAATCTTTAAACCGTGTTGATATGTACCCTACTGGTCGGGAAGGATTGGTTTGTCGTCTCTTGATGACAAATGGTAACGATCAATTATTAAATTAATTTAGTTTGTTTTCAGTCGTTGATCCACACCAGCTAAAATCTTTAGTTTTTTTAGATGCCGCGATTTTGGCGAAATCGATTATCTCTTACAAAATCAATAATGTTAGCATGGTATCCTTCCAAGTCATATTGCACAAGCAAATGGCTTTGCCCTAGACAACAAAAACCATGTTTTTTCGATACCCTGTGGACATCAGTTTTACCTTTTTTGTGAACAACAATTAAGTTTAGACCTCCCAAACATGGATCATCAGCATCAAGCCACAGCAAATAAAAACATGCTTTACCAGCACAAGCACTTCCGTGATGTGAAAGCCGCTGGCCGGCTGCATGCCTTTACCAACCGCTGCACATGATTGCTATTTCATTACAAATTCCAATATGCTTTTGCAAATATTTTTTGTGGCTGCATGTTACTCCATGCACTATTGTACTTGTACAATTATATCGCAAATTGGGCCCAAAATGAGGGTATCAACAGTTTTTATGCCTATATCCACTCTCCGTGAATTCGACAATACACTTATAGGTACCAATTACTTTCCATTACTAAATACATCCACATGGCACCTGAGGCAACAGGATTTGTATTCGACTTCTTTTTAGAGCTCTCGATCCTTACATTCTCCTGAGCACCAGTTACCATGAGGATGACGAACTCGGTTGAAGACTTTGAGATTGGGTGCACACTGGCCACGGTGTGATCACGTGTATTGATCATAGCTTCTACAGGCAGAAAGTTGAGAGCCCTAGCGGCTCCAGTACACACGTGTCCTACAAGTCCTTCACTTGTATCTGAAGCCCCACAAAGTTCCGACCCTACCCTTATATGCCTTGCACGTTACACAGAGTATGGGAAGCAAGAAAATAACAGCCAAAAATAATTTGGCTTTCCAAGATTCATGTGAACAACAACAAATAACCAACAACAATGTTCCAAATATTAATCTATGCCAAGATCTTCATACACAAGCACTAGTAACTTAGAGATAAGCGCATGTTTTGTCCTGGCCTCCAATACACGATGTCATGTCCGTACATTTGTATGTGTCGTGATGGTGTTTTTGGAGTGATACACTCATGATGTATTGCAATGCGGGCTGTTATGTCAGACTAGCCTTCACATGATGCAGTGCAGTAAGGGTTGCTATGTCAGACGAAACTTCACATGGGAACTTCCAAGCGCAACATAACCCCGGGCCTAGCGCACTGCGGGCCAGAATGTAAAAACAGGCTTTGCGTGGGTAGCGCCAAGAACGGCATTTCCACTGACATAAGGATCAGTAGGCAACAATGCGTGAACAGCTCCTATGTGAGTAAGGCCAAGCGTACCATGCCCACCGAGGCCACAACACACAGTGAGTGGCAAGAGGCCCGCCGACGAAAGCCGCGAGAAGTGGGTCCCGCTGCTTTCTTTCGCGCTTGCACAAGGGGCCGCAGGGTTGATCATCACGCGGGCTGTGGGGCGGTGTCCGGCCGGAAGTGGGTGGCGATGGGCTGGCGGAGGGCGTGTGAGAGGTGGCATGGGCCCGGACCTGGATCGGGGGGAGGCTAATCGACGGGAAGGGGTGGAGAGGTTGGCGTTAATGGACACAGCATGGGAGGACGCGTTCGAGGAGATAGCGGGAGGCGGAGCATCTAGGCATTGTGGGGGGTCAAGGAAGGGGCACCGCCGAGGCGCGATCTGGGGGGCGCGTGCAGGCACAGGCGGGCTCAGCCAAACGGCGTCAAGTGTCGAGGATATCTTGAATGAGTGGGATGACCTTTCGTCGCCGGGCCCGGAGGGTGGGGTCTGCACTCAGAAGCACAGTGGGGCCTCGCCGGAGCAAGCAATGGCCTGGGCTGAGGGAGGGGTGGCCACCTTGATGGGGCGAGCAGGCGGGTGGCCGGCCTTCTTGAGGGGTTGCTGGCATGGGGGGAACTGGTGAGTGAGGGTGACGGGGGAGATGTGGGGAGGCTCGCGGGTGGAGTTGACACACGCCGGGCCCCTCAGAGCCCGGGGGCCCATCCCGGCAGCGATGACCACTTACAACAGATTGCACGGCAGCATACGGCATCTCATCAGCTTCTGTGCCCATGGGGCGAGGTTGCTGGCCGTGCCGGAACTAACAGTGAGCAGCTGTCGGGAAGGCGACGACCGGATGGTGAACTATCGGCCACCGGGAGGGCTTGGGACACACAGGCAATTGTGGGGATGGGACCCCAAGTAGGAACAGTGTGGCATGACAGTTGTAGGGCAAGTGTGGAGCGCATTGCTCAAGTTCGCATCTTCCTCGCAAGGCAATCACAACAAGGGCTTCAGTCATGTGGAGTTGGTGTGGGGGGTTAGAGGGCTACAGGCGCAAGTCGGTGGTGAGTGCGCAAGTTCGGTTGAGGGCAACCCAGTTTATCATTCTCAGCCCCTTGAGACAGCCCTTGGACATTCTGGCCGTGGGGTGGGTGGGCAAGCTCTCTTGAGACCAAGCTCTACGGCGTGTAGGGGGCAGGGGGTGTTGTGGGATGGGCTTGGTGGTGAAGAGGTGGCTCGATTGGCGGAGGTGAGCCGGCTTCAGAGACACAACAGCAGTGCGCCGGCAAGGCAGTCGCAGAGGGGCTCAGGTGGCCCAAGGAGGCTCAGGGAGCAAAGGGGCGGTCCTGCGCGTGAGCTTGGTGGTGGAGATATGGCTCGCGCAGCACGGGGGGCAGGGATGAGCCGGCTTTAGGCCCAAGCCAGCAGTGCGTTGGCGATGCGGATGCAGAGGGGCTCGGGTGGCTCAGCGAGGCTTAGGGGGTCCCATTCTTCACGAGTGAGCTCCGGAGATTCCGGATAAGTGTCCCGAAGTGTGAAGTGTGTGCTTGTGTGCTCAATCCTTTGATCCCCGGCGTGGGTACATAGTGCAGCCGGTCTTCTGCGGCTGCGGGGTGCCAAAGGAGTCGGTCCAAGGATAAGCACACACGCACACAGAGGCTGGCAGCATGAAGTTCAAGGTGCTGTTTGCGAGAGGTGGTGCGCTCACCCTCGACTTGCCTTCCTTCAAGGCGCCGAAGGTTTTCTTCATGAGATAAAAATAGTCCTTTGGCTTCAAGGGATTCACGTCCGAGAAATCATCCTGCCATGTACACTCAAAACGGAATCCTCGCCGTTAACCTTGCACCTCACTTGCGGTGAACGTTAAGTATTATGAGGAGCAAGTGTAAAGCAGTATCCCAAGACTTCACAGTAGGTTGGAGTAGCAGTGATATAGTTCATCACAATTGAGTAAGCTTGCAGCAGAGCAGGACTTCAGCGAACTGTGTGAAATCTAAGTAGCGGATCAACTCCTGCCGCTAACGCGTTGAACCGAATACCATACAAGAGTAGGTGCAAGGTGAAAAACTGCAGATTGCCCACGGCAAGTTTACCATTAAGCCTAACCCACCAGATACGGGCAGCAGGCGAGAGACGACGGGCCACCGCACCGCATATGTTACGAATACGACGAGTGGGAGCAGTAAGAGCAAAGAGAACATCTGAGCACCAGCAAAATGCACAGAAGTGGAAACCTCACCACAAGGCGCTTCACACGGCTTACAACGATTTGCGCACGAATAAAGCTGTTCTTAACCTCGCAATAAGAGGCCTTGTATCAGATAGGACATGCTATGTCCGCTTCTGGTGACAGCACACCTATGGACACTGCCACGCGTGGTTTCACAACCCAAGATTGAAAACCACAAAATCCGTGATGCATCAAGACGTGAAGGCGAATATCAAATGCAAGGTGCGCTAAGCAGGTATAGTGAGTACAGCAAAGGTCGTCAACATGAAATTTCCAACATGTTTAGTGAAGTCCGAGAATAAAGGAAGAGAGCTCACCCCGAGGAACGGGAGCAGGAATACCAAAAGTGGCGCTTCTTTTAAATATTTCTAAAATCAACGTGAACCAGAAGTTAGTGAAATCCTGCTGACGCCTCAAGTAGCAGGCATACTGGTCGCGGCTTGAGTTCAGAAACACCTTGAAGCCCGTATAACCTCGAAGTGAAACTAAAGTGCAGAACGAGACAAAAGCTTGTTTTGAAAAGCACCCGCAACAGAATCTGCCGCGAGTATGTTACTATTAGCTGGATTTAGGATTTGAATGATTCGGAGCAAGCGAGTAATCCACACCTCGACCACCGAAACGGCAACGAGAAGACCAACGACGAAACCGAAACTGCCAAAGACAGGAAATAGATGTTAGCGTTCCACTTGGCCCCTCCAAACAGATCTTGAACGTGTAGAAGATCATGTGAGGAGATTCATAGCCAGATTTCCGAAGCCATAGTCAGGTTTTCGAAGTCCGGCATCTCGACATGACTCCGATAGGATGCACAACGGCTGACTGGCTGCCACAATGAGCTTGCGGCAGGATACGCGTACTACGCGCCGTGAGAATTTTGTAACACAAACTTCCAGGATGTCCGGTACGAAAGATCGTGAGAACTGGCTTTTATGGGTAGAGAATTTACCCGAGAACACCTGCAGCAATCACCTTTGGGTTCCGATATCCACCGCTTCGTTTAGATCTTTCGACGTCTAGTGTGCCCTTCATCTTAGTCATGTTAGTACGCGAAATTCTTTCTGAGAAAAATTGTTTCGAAACCGTGTGGTCAGAATGTAAGTATTATGATATGATATGCGCTGATATGACAACAACTCCAAATTTCTTTCATGCACAATTCATCCTGAATTTTAAAGGGTCGCGTCGGGCGGGGGTCAAATGAATTTCTGTCCTCGGCTGTCGCTGTCGCTCGGATGTTGTTTCAAAATTGAGAGCAGACGAGTCACGAGAGCAGACGAGTCACGAGAGCAGACGAGTCACGAGAGCAGACGAGTCACGAGAGCAGACGAGAGGCAGATCAGCAGACGAGAGAGAGGAGAGACCAAGGGATAAACTAAGGGGATGCCACGCCCAGTACAGTGCGTTTGTATGTAACGCGGCGGCTACAAGACGCACGCGCCCACAAGCCGTTCGTGTCACCTCTCATTCAGATGCACCGTTAGATCCCTCTCGAATGCCATTTTCGTCCTCGCTTCTCAGCGTTTTCAGTGTAATAATAATAATAATAATAAAACATTTACGCTAGCAGAAGGGACAAAGTCCTGAGAGTGCGGTAACCCTGCAAAGCAGGCTAGTGAAAACACTAGGGGCTACTCCCTCTACTATAGCGCGCCCACAAAGGGGCTCAACCCACTTTTCAGCAGGGTGACATCTAGAGAAAAGCTAGGTGCTAAGCAAAAAACTCTAGAAGGTGGAGAAGCAGCCATGGCCGGGTGAGTGGAGGGGTGGCTGAATCTAGGCGGTGGGGAGGGAAGTCGAAGAATTAAGGGGGTATTTGGAGACGTTGAGGAAGGGGTCAGGGTGGGCGGGGGAGGGGGGGGTGGTGGGGGAGGGGAGGGGGGGGGCCCCTCCCCTAGGGGACGGGGAGCCACCTTATATTGCAAGACTTTTGAAAATTACTGCAAAAGGGTTTGAAGAAAGTCGTTTGATTGCTGCACAGCTTCTGTTTCTGTCATGGTCTCACTGCTCGAGATGTCAACTGTATGCGGGTCAGTGTTTAAGGTGGTGGGGGTGTTTAACAGAAACACGTCTCGCCTATTTCTGGTGTGTTGCCTACAGATTCTTGAAAGTTTTTTAAGGAGAGGTTTAATCTTGCCACGGGGAACACCTATCGTGTTGAGGACAGTACCGAAAAGAGGAGGGAGGTACCCCATGAGTGTAAGTGCTTTGGGCCATTTCACGGTGCTAATGAAGGGCTTAGAAGCTACGTTGGTGATTGTCGTGTCATGGTGACCGCCATAATAATGCTCAGCACCATTCTGATGATAGGGGGGGTCTTGAGTGGGCCATGGGCACAACGAAGAAGGGAGTACGTTGTCCCTTTCGTTCAGAACTTCATTCCAAATATCAGGGCTAACTCCAGTGTATTCTAGTCTCCTCTCCGTGACTCTGGACTTAGGGAGGACATTGAGGAACCATCTAGCAATCTTTTTCTGTGTAGGCCTCCAGTCAAAGGCTGGTTGAGTATCGTTGGGTGCACTGTCTATAGCTATGATAACGACATCCGAGAAATCATCCTTATAGCATCCGCCACCTGGGAGAACGTAGGGGTCATCACCCGTCCAATAACCATGTGGGATAAATGGAATAGTGTTATGCGGGAATCTGAAAACAAGTTTAAATCCTTTATCAAACCATCTTTTTTGGTTTTTGGGAGACAGTGGAAGAATCCATGTTCCTGAAAATCCGGGTACAGTGTTGGCCGCTTTATGTCCCATTTCCAAGGTAGTCATAACCGCCGAAGATTTGCCCTTATCCTTTCCATCAAAGGGGGGATTTCCGTAAACTATTCTGCCAATGCCTGTTAACGGGTCCACGTAGGCATCCCAAGCGAGGCCATCAAAACCGATTTTCCCATGATAACAGAAGGGCCTGAGGGCTTTTTTCATTCTAGTGGTGGGTATGCATCTTCTCGAGTAAATTCTAGGGTGGGCATTTAGTGGGTTGGAGAAAAGTTCACAGCCGTTTTTGTCAAGGTTTCTGTCATCCACCAAAATATCTAAGAGGCTTCTTCTTATTGCATAGCAGTTTTTAGGGTCTCCCGATTCAAACTTACATGCATTGAGGGCTTCATGGATATCGTGTGCCCTATTCGAGTACTCCGCAAGTGAGCATGGGACTGCTTTGTTGGAAAGGCGGTGCCAAGCCAAAAGTTTCCAAAACTCTTTCTTTTGAACATATTGGAGTTCGGGATATTTAATTGTTCCCTTAACATGGTCCACTTCAGGCTTTGCGGTCACAGCAATGGTATTCTTTTTTGAACTTGATGGACGGTACATGCTAGCTTCCGGGAGAGCGTGTAAGTATAATTCCTCATTCATTTCTTGTCTTAGGTCAGCAAGTGGAAAAAGTTTCGATGGTTGTGTTCTGATGTATGTGGTACCCTTTCCAGGGTTTAGTAGTTTAGGTTTTTCTGAGATTTCTTCAGCGATGATTTTCCTTAGTTCGATATCTTGGGTTGTTCTAAGATTAGATAAACTATCATTATGTCCTGGGCATTCAAGTTGGATGTGTTCGAAGGTGCATTTTGTTTTCTGTTGGCAGTAGGGGCAGTTTTCGGACCCGATTTTCCCCAGTTTAAATAAGCGTGCAGGAGAGGCTTGAAGACCCAGGAGTTCTCTACTTCTAGAAGCGGTGAAAGCTTTAGGGATAAACTAAGGGGATGCCACGCCCAGTACAGTGCGTTTGTATGTAACGCGGCGGCTACAAGACGCACGCGCCCACAGCCGTTCGTGTCACCTCTCATTCAGATGCACCGTTAGATCCCTCTCGAATGCCATTTTCGTCCTCGCTTCTCAGCGTTTTCAGTGTTTTCAGAATCGCTTCCTGGCTTCCAAAACGAATCAAAAATCAGTTTCTCGGCGCGGGAAAGTACATACTGCCCTTTCCTGCTGTGATATATTGCACGATATGTATACTTGAAGTGTGCATGTTGCAATACCATCCATCAGCACGTTGCCCTCAACTCTGCCGCATTGAGCATAGTCACATTTCGCACACGAGTTTTCAGATGTATTGAGCAATGTGTAAGATCTAGGTTACGATCCAAAAAAATCGATTCTCTAGCACTGTGATTATACTTTGAGAGTCACGGGCTGGGTGCTGCACCGAACATATCTACTAGCATGCATACGTTATATTTAGCGATGCAACGGGAATCTCCCATAGAGGCGAACTTTTGGACATGCACGCTTTGCATTTTTTGTTGTTGGCATCGTTCGCCCTTTGGGTATTTCCGCCCGAAATACAACCGAATCAGTCATGCACTTCCCTTGAGCTGAGGTGGTCACGGGCTCAAGGGAAGCGCTTGCGTATGACAAATAGTTACTCGAAGAAAGTTCACCGAAATGATGGCGTTCATCCTTTTAGTATGCGCCCAAATCCCTCATGCGTCCCTCAAAAATCGGTTCTCACCGCTCGTGTTTCCAAGGAGCATGTGAGCAGCATTGTGGCCAATTGTGCAGGCATGCCCCTCGGAAAAAAACACGATATCATTCGAGGGTGTAAGATAACATCCCGGTGAATGTTGTGTGAAAAAATATCATGTGCACCAAGAAATATATGCATACATGGCTACTGCCCGACGCTCCAGTCCTACCACAAGGACCGAAGTAAAAGGGGGCTAGCCGCCACGATTTTTCGATGTAGTTGATGTTTGAGTGCTTAAAGATCATCCTTGGGTGCTCAAATATTTATTAAAAACATGTGCCGGATGATATACTCGATATGGGTATGCACTTGTGAGGGCTGAAGAGGTGGGGGTAAAATTAATTCAAATTAAATAAAAAGGCCAGTCCTACCACAAGGACCGAAAAGTTTCTCACGCTAGCTTCCTCCACGAAGGTCCTGTGAAAATTCGGAGACCCGGGATGCCAAGTTCGCGAGCTGCTCTTTCTGCAGTGTCTTGTCAAAAAAATGATCGGAGGTCATCTTCGCCCTCAAAATATCGGTTTAAGTTGCCTGGGTATACAAAATCCGAAAATATCATTGTGGTGTGGTTGGAATTTAGGGATTTTTAACGCTACCCATGCTTAATAATGATAACGTAGCATGAAATTGCGACATTGTTTAGGCAAGCGGGCAAAGGGGTACTCGGTTTAGGTCCCAATGAGACTACAATCCGGAGGATAGGCACTAGGAGCATCAAGAGGATGGTTAAAAAAATTCCCGCGCGTCCGGTCCTTGTGATAGGACTGAACGAGATTCCAGCCCTTTCACAAGGACTGTCGGGCAGTAGCCATACAGCAAGCAGACCCTCCGTTTTTATCGTTAAAATGTAAAGAAATATTCGGTCAAAGCTTTGTCGGAACGCTCAGAAGCGATGAAATTGGGATTCAGAGACGATCGAGCGGCAAAAATGAACTCTCGGGGTTTTCGAGTAACTCAACCCTGCATCGCACGGCTCTCCCTAAGTGTAGTCGCCGCGGCAAACACTGGGCGTGGCATCCCCTTAGTTTATACCCCTTGGGAGAGACGGACGAGAGTCAGAGAGGAGAATCAACAAGTGAAGTCAGAAGCGCGTGATCTCCGAACTTGCTGGAAGTGACACCCCGACAATCATTCCTATAGTTAGGGTGTACGATTGTCACCGGCCCCGGAACCCGCTAGCCCCCGAACATATAACTGGAAGATCTAGTCCGAGAAACGGCTGAAAGCCGTGGCGCCGCAGGCGCGGTTTTCCCGGATGCGGCCGAAGGCCGCCAAAAAAAGGCCCCGCGCGAGCGGCCGCTCCACGATTTTGGGTATAATTATTTTCAAGCCGCTTAGTAAAAACGTGCATTTCACCGCCTTCGGCCCGCATTTCCCCCTCCCCCCCTTCTTTTCCCGGGCCAGCGCGGGCCTTCGGCCCGCAATTTTCCCCTCTTTCCTCTTTT
>LGRX02006700.1:0-19413 GCA_001247695.2 Cymbomonas tetramitiformis
CAAGGAGAGATCTTGAAAATGCTTGGGAGCGGTCACGGAGAGATCTTGAAATCGCGTGGGAGCGGTCAAGGAGAGATCTTGAAATCGCGTGGGGGGCGGAATAGCTAAGAATAAGCTGCATTAGCTAGCATGACCTGCAGTAGCCATCGCGGATCGCATTGTATGTCTGATATGTGTTTGGTGCTGCCAACGGTTGGTGATTTCAGATAATGGATTTTGCCTTGAAGAGGTAAGGAGATATTTTCCGGAAGACATTCATCTGCTAATGTATTAAGATGGATGCATAGCTATGTACTGATAAAGGGAGTGCAGTTATCACAGCGAGGATGCAATGCATTCTCTATCGCACCAATCGAGGCATGCTCGTAGATGTGTAGATGTGTCAAAACCTGATAGTTGTTGGCATGCCATATTAGGTTTTATATTAAAAATCAATAGTGTGGAAATAGTATTCGTTAGGCTCCCAGTCATCGACATCAAGTCTTTCGGTCCCATCCTGAAGGTTGAAACATGCTATGCGATGAATATGTGGTGAGTTTGCTGGGCGTGCATGGCAGTCCAGTGAGTATGCACAAGCTTCTGACGATTCATACTGCGTGAGCATATATATGTGGTACAGGAATGTTTATGCGTGTATGTGATTGTATCCTTGGACCGACTCCTGTGGCACACCGTAGCTGCAGAAGGCCGGCTGCAATATGTACCAACGTCGGGGATCAAAGGACTCGGCACATGCTTCGGGACGCTTATCCGGATTATCCGGAGCTTACTCGTGAAGAATTGTTGGACCCCTTGTGTGTGGTGTATGGGATCAATAATTGTTTGGGCGATATCGGTCGCATCGTATCATCTTTCCATGCTGCTTTGTATCTGGGTTGGGAATATGTATGAGTTGGTGGTATCTTGGCACGGCCCCGCCCTGCTCCTGGTTTGCTTCTCACATCCACTGGGATGCTGGTCGGCTGGCTTTTGTCGGCTGATCGCGTTGCCATTCTGTGTGTGTGTGGGTGTGTGTGAACGGGGATGGTCGCCGGGTGGAAGTGGGGTTTAAGAGGCGGTTGTCCCTGTGGTGCCATTCTCGCGGGCACTGCCTCTTAAAAGAGCTCGGTGGATCCGTCTGCCTTTGCTGCAAGGAGAGGTAGAGGGTTGTGAAGTCCACGTCCTGTATTTTCGCTTGATTTTTGCGGGGGGCTTTAGGTGCCCACATGGTTTCAGTTTTTAACCATGGGGTGTCCATGCCGTGTGGTGTGACTGCATTCATGGCATGACTATGGACCAACGGGTCCCATCCATCGACCATGAGCCAACATGAAATTACCAGGTGAAAACACGAACGTAATATTTACAAGTAAAAGTACAATATATAAGTTGTTGTCCTTGTTAGGAATAACACGCCGGTACCTCCCCGACAAAGTGAAAGTACTGAACGGGGCTCGCAATTTTTTTTAAGTTAAAATAGATATTCTTCTCCTTTTAATTAGAAATACACCGACACCTCCCCTGGTCCGGGAAAAGTGCATTACAAGTCAACGCTGTCATCGACGACGGCCAAGAAAATTACCAAAGCATGCAAGGGTTCGCAGACGCACTTCTTTCTGTTCTCGCTATCGATGCAAGCCAAATTGCGTTGACTTTTACCGAAGTTTCTATGATATATTCGAAGACGGAGGAGTCCGTCATCGATGACGGACAACTCCGTCATCGATGACGATAGAGGTAAGATAGCTTGATTACACCGGGTAAAGAGTCAGCGCTTTTCGCTCTTCCGTCATCGGCGACGGAAAAGCGGAGAGCACTGACTTTTTACCGCCCGGTGTGATCAAACTATCTTGCCTCTGTCGTCATCGGTGACGGTATGGCGGCATCGATGGCGGAGTTTTCAGCGTCATCGATGATGAAAAACGGGTCCTTTAAAAAGTTTTCCCCGTTTTCCGTTATCGGCGACGGCGTTTTTCCGAGATCGGCGACGGAGTTTTCATGAGACAACGAAGACGAAAAAATATGTCTTCGATTACGCAGCCTCCGTTATTGAAAATGAATAATGAAGGAGCTACGCCTTCGACGCCGTGGTGAGTTCTAAACTTTTTTTCTTCGTCCATGTTCGTCACGACCCACGCCCACGACCCCGATCCCGTCCCTGTCCCCGACCCCGACCACGACGACCACGACCACGACCACGACCACGACCACGACCACGACCACCCACGACCGCGACCCGACCACGACCCGACCACGACCACGACGCACCATCGAGTGCACCACTACAAATACCCATTCATGCTCAACCATCGGTTTCGCGCCAACACATCTATATCTTAATGTTATGTACATATATATATACACACAACGTTGTGTGTGTGTGTGTGTATATATATATATATATATATATATCGTCAGATAATCTCGCGATTCACGTCCATGTATATATCGTCCATATAGCGCCAGATCGTCTCGCAATTTACGGCTACGCTGAATTTCGTTGCGCCCCCTATGTATCGGATTCGACAGGGAATAGGACGCACGTGAACTGCCACAGATTCGCGAAGGCCTTATTGCACGTAGCCAGCTATCTAGTTGCGCATCCGTGTAGCCACGTTGATTATTAACATTCATCTCATCCACGAACTCATCGACGTTCATAACCCGTGCCTTCCTGTCCGCACTCAAAGTAGATTAAGTATAAGTGGGGATGAACATTGCTCCGGCGCGGAGGTCTGGGGGGAGGCCCCAATTCCGGATATCATTTTGGTAGGCGGGGGGTTCACCGGCCCTAGTAAGCGTGTTGCCCCCTAGAATTTCGAGGGGGGGGAATACACACTCTCGGGATGGGTGGGTGGGTGGGTGGGGTAAAGCTGCTATAAGGGTGGGAAAGCCCACCTAGACGTTTGACACAATCTCACAATCGTTTCACTCCTGCCACCTCCTACCAGTGAGTGACGCGCCTCTGAAAAATCGTGATGCCTTCAGTGTTAAGGTTTGGTGTGCATCGGAATCGTGCCAGTGTCGATGGAGATGCCTTTCATCGCCATGAGATGGTGCACCGACCATGCCCCGTATGCAATTTGCACCAGTGGAATTTGAGAACGATGACAAACCGCCCTGTTTCCGATGCTCGCAGGCATGATCTGATAATGGCTATGTGGCGCTTTACCCGGCGAACTCGGTTCTATCTGTTTTTTGAATTGGTACAGCCGGAACGCTATCCCGATCATGCTGAATATGCAGGGGGTGAAGCGTGGATGACTCCGCGATTAATGGTTATTCCAGTCGACGCTGTCCGCCTATTGGTCTCGTGTTACCAGAATGACGAAACGACACCTTTCGACGAGTACTGTATCAGTTGCGACTGCCTTATTTGAGCAGGTATAAAAGCACTCGCCTTGTCCTCACAACTCACTTTTACGCTTGACACTACTAACAACTGATCACACTTAGCCCAAACGCTACCGGAATGCGCCAAGGCAAACTCGTCATGAAATGCGATTATTGTGACCTCCCTGCAAACGTTCGCATATGGTTTAATGCTGGTCCGCATCTTGTTGCGATAATTGACCATACCGAACATTTCGCGTGTATGCGTTGTTCTTACGAAATATGCATGTGCCAGGAAGCAATGGATGACGAAGACGGAGTATACTGGGAGCTGATAGATTAGTAGATCATTACTTTCCGGCGTCTGAAAGGCGTGGAATGAACTAATTCGAGATCTATTGCCTCGCAGTAATACTAAGTACTTTGCAATGTAATAGTAACGCTATAATATGTTGTACGACCATTGGTTGCTGACTTATGGCTTTTGCGACATAATTATACAGTATTAGGTCGTGGCATGCTACTACCTATGTTTACGTAGTGCCTGTCTCACCATATAGATGTTTCCATGCTATGCATTTTCATTTTTCAAGTTTGCTCCCAATCGACCCACATCCTACCCACGCTCAAAGAAGAATTTAGGGTTTTTAGGGTTTAGTCCACACTCTCGCACGGTAGTTGACAAAAAAGCACATACTATTTCAGCTTGTTCTCCCGTTTATTCGGGCCAGGTATAACAGGCGAGTACAAGAGAGAATGCTGGTACAAGAGGGATTGCCACATGACTTCTCTTCTCTGACTACCGACCAACTTGAACAACTTCATCGTCAAACCGAAGAACAATTCTACCGTGATTTTGTTTTTACCTACGAAATGACGGACGTGACGGAGGGTGCCTTAGTTAGTGATTATAGTAACGCTATAATATGCTGACTTATGGCTTTTGCAACATATATATAAATTGTAACACTACTAACACTAGCAAACATTGTACTTGTAATTAAACGAATAGACAACGTTCATGCAACAATATCCGTGTGATGATAGTTGTATAGCCGCGTTTTTTTACACGGGGCTTTGTGTTTTTGAACACACCCAATCCAAAAAGATATCTCTCTCCGTTGATTGCTTCTTCTGAGTTCTTATGTTGTTCTATTACCTTGCCGACGGAGATAAAAAAACTCAATAAACACATAGCATAGTGCCACGTGTCAACGGTTCACTGTGCGATACGATGACGTGTCATGACGTGTCAAGAATATGTTTATGCGATTTGATGACGTGCGATGCCAAATTTGGTCTAAAAAAATAGTACAAAAACAAAAGACAAGTCGTCTAAAAGTAGGTTCAAAGAGTCAAAAAATACCAGATTGTTTGTTTTTCTTAATATGTGTTGCTGGGGAAGGGAAGAGGGGGGGTAGGGTCAATAATAGGTTCGGTAACCATGCTGAGATCTGACTAGCAGCCCTCCTGGGATTCCATGTGCAGGTCCCTGTCAGACTTCTAGCTACGTAGCTAGTCTGTTCTAGATCGTATGTAGTTGCCGGACGCATAATCTGTCAAGGCCTGTCACTTGTCGTTCGAGAGTTAGTAGGTTCAGACTCGGAGGTAAAACCCTGAGTGCATCGTTGTCTCGTCGTATATCAATATATCATGTATATCAGATTTCCGTCACCAGCCACGGCGTACTCAGCCCGGTAATGTGGCGTGGCGATTTGTGCATCTACCTTGGGGTGGATCAGCTGCCACCAGCGAGGTACTCTGCAGCAGACTGTGCTGGCAGCCTTCACGACTCCGCAGCGGGATATACCATGCTGGCGTGTATGGCAGGGACCCCGTCTGTTTTGTCGCATGGTAGTTTTTTGTCGCGTCGCAGAAAGATTCGATTAAATAAACGACGCTTCGCAGCTTTTTCAAAAAATATGCTGTTTTTCATTTCGTTTCCCTTAAAGGAGCGAAACAGGTTTCCTGGAAACAAGTGACTCCCCCACACGCCACACAGCCTACTATCGTCCCCAGAGTTTAGACGAGCCGCGCGAAGCGAAGCGCGATTCGATTCGAGGGCTGCGTTACTTGATGACTGCGAAGCTCGTCTAAACTTCGGATGCCCATCAGCTCAAGCTGCGTTATAAACCCTAAGCAATACTTGCGTTATGTCGGTCCGGAGACTCGGGTTCCAGAGTACCACACAGCCTGGGATGTACCTCAAAATGTAGGGCATGGAAATTTTCAAAAAAACAATTCTGCAGATCTCATATGTCCTACCTTGATTGTATCGACCGTGTCACGTGTAACCGGCCAATCAGTGATATACGATAGTGCCTGATTCATACCTGGGTCGTAAGCAGAATACCGAATTACAAGTTTTGAAGTAAAAATGCTCATCAGCGTGACGATGTCACCCGTCCTACTTTGGTTTTCTCGACCGTGTCGCGCGTAATAACCGGCGAATCAGTGTTGCGATAACATCTGATGATGGATACCACGAAGATGGGCCAAAGGTGTGCGTCTTGGGCGAAAGCTCCCGCGTTTAATCTAACGGTTTTACCGATCTCAGCAGTACTACATAGGATTCTGATCGACCGACCGTGCGTAACCGACAATGCGAGACACGTTTAACATCCAAATTATACCATGAAGATATGCAGAATTTCCAATCATGAATTTGTCGCAAAACTTCTCAGTGTGAAGATGTCAGCAGTCCTACATAGGATCGTATCGACCGTATCACGTGTACTGTAACCGGCCAATCAGTGATTCGATAGTCTGTGTCTGATGCATACCTTGAACATGGGTCGTAAGCAGAATACCGAATTGCGAGTTTTGCAGTAAAAATGCTCAACGTGACTGATCTCATCTGTATCTGTGGAGTATGGGTCGTAAGCAGAATGTTAAATTATGATTTTGACGCAAAAGAACTCTGTGTGACCGATCTCAGGTATCCTGCGACTGACTGACCGTTGGATTGGTAACTACAATTAGCAGATTCTGTCGGATATTTTATATCTTGGTTTCCGGTATCCACTGTATTATCCATGATTACAGTTTGCGGCGTCCAGCAGCAGCAGTACTACCTCCAGTCTCTGTTCTGAGCTCTATACTCTTTGTTTTCATTTCTATCACTTCAATTTGCATCACTGCTACTTGGCGAATACTGGCTGTGCTGTGCGGGGGAACGGGGGGCAAAGTTTTGCGTTGCCCTCGCATCCGTAGCTGATGTCCGTGCGTGTGTTTCATAGTAGGGATGCTTGGGGACCGGCGGGCTTCTATGTAACCCGCCGGTCTCGGTCAAATCCCAACATACTTGCTGAGCAGCGCTTCGTTATTTTGCAGGTTGCCTTCGTTGCTGCGCTATGTGTCGGTGATGCCGCCAGCAACATTGCTGGCGGTACTTGTACCTCTTAGAGGTACCCATCGTCGAACATTCTTGTAGGCTGCCGGGCTGTATTACAGCCCGACGGTTTCGGCGCAATTCGAAACCTTTTTCAAGCAGCGCCTCATATATTTTTTCAGGATTTCTTTCTTGCGGCACATTTCTGATGCCGCTGGCGAATTGTTGTTGCTGCTAGCAACGTCGCCAGCGGCATCAGAACCACTCGAGTACTTTACACGAGGGCGAGAGCTGCGCAAACTGTTCAGTGTGGTTTCAAATGCCACCGCTCTCACTGAATTCGCTCTTTGTACGTTTGCAGGGATTTTGCTTACTCTTTTCGAACGCGCCTGTTTTTTATGTGTGCTGTTTCTCGTGGCGTGTGCAACTGGTTTTGTTTTATCGTCGTGTATCTGTTATTTCTGCTTTTATCGTGTGCAGGTATTTCAACTGTTTACTACTCGCTGGCGAGATGCTTGTTGCATGGTCGAAAATTTTGTTCGAGTTAGCTTTTTAGATTCCAGCCAATTTCAATGACGTAACATGATCCTTTTTGTTGTGCCAGCTCTTATTTTTTAATTTGCTATGCATTGCTCCTTCGTGTAAAATTGAATATGCATACTTTTGTATCGAAAACAAACTGGAGTACTTTGTTTTTCACAAGTGCATGTTGCTCGATGCCCGCTTGCTTTGCCTATTGAATGCCTGTGCATGATGCCCGCTTGCTTTGCTTATTGCATGCCTGTGCCTTACTCCCTTTGTATTATTTCACTATCTACATAACGAGATATACAGCTGTCATCTTATGGTATTTTTGCATAGGTATTCGGTCTCGGTTTTCAGCATATGTTAAAATCATCCCTCCCGAAAGATTTTCAATAAAATTTTGCGACAAACATGAGTTCTGAAGTCATTTTTGTCGCAGTTGCGACAAAATCGACCACCGAGGTCATTTTTGTCGCAGACCAAAATATATTTTTTGTCGCACCGCGCGACAAAAATGATCGACCATGCGACAAAATTGATCTGCTACCGTGTATGGCAACCCGCCCTACACTGTTAGTTGATGCGCCAACTATTTCGATCCCATCGACTGATAGTGTAGACATCCCCATCGAGCCACCGACGGGGCGCCTTGTTAATGACTACTCTGACTTCACGAAGGTTATGGATCCTCTGGGGCTGGCGGACGAGTCTGGTTCTCAATCGAGAACATCACCGACGACGACGACAAAAAAAACAATCTCAGCGAGGTTGCTTCCTCTGTTTATTTCAGTTTTACGCGTTTGCTCTTCTACTTGTCAATGTTTTATTTTGGGGAGCTGTAGCATTGTAGATATTTATAAGAATCGCACGGTAGCAGTTATGTAGCTGGGACTCTGCACCCTTCCCGGTGTGCTGATATCTGACCGGCAGCCCTCCCGGTAGACCCGGCGCAGGCCCCACCCTGTCAGACTCCTCGTCTGTCCTAGCCTGTACAGTAGTTGCATATGTGATAGCCTGTCGATTGAAGCACGAGGTTTAGGTCGGTCCAAACTCGTGATAAAAAACCCCTAATTGTATATCATAATATCTATCAATATATTTCGATGTCGAGCCAATCCTGTAGCCCACTCATCAGGATACACTGTCCGAATATATCTTACCGAACCTTGAATGCAGCCTCATGCACCAACCAATCAAGACGTCCAGTTCTTCTCGAGTTGAAACGGTATTCAGACTTCCGCAATGTCACGTTGCATTATTTTGTAGCATACCTTTGGAGAAACCAGGCGTTTGTTCGCTCGGCTTGAAACTGGAGTTGTTGTGCATTCTCTGTGGTTGTGACATCTATATGTAGTGGGCAACAAACCCAAATAAATGATCATTGATATACGTATGGGAAGCTCGTTGGATTTCAAGTGAGACAAAACAGATACCAATGGACATTGTCGAACTCTGTTACCTGGAATGTACACGCACGCGTTCCTCTGAAATTAAATGACACGGGGCATCTCATGTTGGCACAGCATTGTAACCCAGCCTTTAAGAACGATACATGTATTGGGGAAAAAATCGGAGATGAAATCGAAGATTCCCCTTCTTTTGAAAAACCGGGAAAACAATCAGTGATTTAAAAGTGCGAATTAACAGTGCGGTTTGACACCCATATCGTAGGCTTTACTACGTATGCTGTATCCATATTATGTGAATTGAAGTCGTTGTATATAAATAAAATGCATATATAAATTAGGTCCTCATTCATGGCATTTCCCAGAATGCTTGAACGGATTCAGAAAATTCAGTGATTTAACAGTGCGAATTAACAGTGCGGTTTGACGCCCATATCGTAGGCTGTACTACGTATGCTGTATCCATATTATGTGAATCGATGCCCGTTGTGACTACGTGACACAGCACACATTTTACAAATGATTTCTTGTCAAATGACTTCACACTGCGTTAATAATATAATTCAGGTCATCAGTGGATAATGAAGAATATAAACAGGAATAAAACGATTATTGGATTTATATCCAAAAACACGCTACGCTACGCTCAAGTCGTTCAAGTGTCGCGAACAGTGAACAATGTCGTTGTGACCAGTGAACAGTGTGCGGTCAGTAACCCTCAAGCCGGAAGCGATCTAATAAATAGATATTGCGGAACAAAATGGGCCGAGATTTATATAACGTGAATTCAGACACAGCGAATGCTATCCATACACGTGGCATAGAAAGCCTTTGCCTTTGCCCCAACTTATATTTTCATGTGTATATGGATGCATTGTGGCATCGTAGAAAGCAGTAATCACTACCTTTCTATTTTAAGACCAAAGGTCGATCGTTGGCGGAGCGGGACATTATAATAGTATTTTGTAGCATTTCCGCCGGCTATAAACGACTGCTGTTTACTACATATTATTACAAATCATAAATAGTGTGCCAGGAGGCACGACGTACCTGCTGAGACACCCATAGTAGGGGGGTCTGATTTCGATGAGAATAAGAGTAGCGAACTATTAGGGAAATTAGTGAGTGGACGTGACATTGCCTGAGCGAACAGTTGGGGAAAATAATATGTGAGCTCAGAGGAGAGAATAAAGAGAGGTAACAGAGTTGGTCTCTCAGACTTGGACAGCAAATGATATAACTCTTGCTGTCTGGGTTTATGTTAAATAGTATATCTGAATATATGATATGATTCCTCAAGATAATAGAGGATAATAGTTTACTCCTGGGAATTCCCCTGGGACAATTTGGTATCTTAGGCGTGTGAGCGTCTTTTTAGCTCGCTCTCGCTCGCTTTGCGTGCTTGCGTGCGCACTTTGGACCTGTGGCGAACTGCTTTCAGCTTCCGTTGCGACGTTCTGATATGTTTTTGGTGTGCATTCCGGTTGTTCTGGCGGCTTGACGGGTTAGCGTCCTAGAGGCGGGACCGTTTTTGTCGTTGGTTATACCGGTTTCACTCGTTTTTGGCCTATTTTGGCTCACTTCCGTGTGCATCCTGATAAGTGAACTCTACGGCACATATTGGGGGGGAGGTATGATGGCTTACAACAACTTTTGTGCGATTTTTATGAGTTATTTACAATTGTTTTAGTCTTCATCAACTCATAGTATGGCCTCAAACAGCTTATTTCTTCAAAATATGTGCGGATTCACTCCCTTTTTAGAGCTTAAAAAGAGTTGATGCACCTCCTCAACTTCGATAACTGGGCTTCTGGATGGTTGTGAAAAGTTATTTTACTTATTTTGGATATATTTTACCAAACTTTACCAGTCCTCATCAATTCTTGGAGCTTTGAGACCTTTTTGAGCCTTTTTGGGAGCTGCATTCACTCCTTTTTGGTCCATCAACCCTGAGTTTTAAGAGTGGATCAAGCTTCTAGACTTCAATATGGAACTTTTGAACGATATTATTATTTTATTCTACTCAGTATGGATATTATTTACCGTTCTCAACAGTTCTTGAAGGTCTACAGCCCTTTGGTGCCCTTTTTGGCTGATGCATGCACCTTTTTCAGCCCCAAAATAGCCCTTTTTGACTGAAAATGGACTTTTCAGACTGCCAAATACTTATTCTGGACAGTACACACGGTTTATCTTTCAAATATGGACCTTACTGAAAAGTTTTTATCAGTGTATGGAGTTATGGGACCTTCTGGGAGCTATTTGGATACTTTTGGCTGCAGCATGCACTCTCCATCCACACCTAGCACTTGAAAACTGTGTCGCGGAGCCCTGGCGAATTTTCTAGAAATGGACAGAAGTGAAGTAAGGACTACGTTGACAACATAAAAAGTACTTCTTCAACTCTGTTTTCACTTCCAATAGTGTTACAAGCAACCTCAGCAGCTGGCAGCAAGTGTGCTTTCGACTGCTGAACATACATCCACTTCCAGCCCCCTTAACACTGTGGGCTATTTTTAGTAACCTACCAGCATATGGCCATACCCTTTGGTATTGGTGACACGTACAGACGACAGTGGTGGAAGCAGGGCTTTGACAAGTGGGTCTACCCTCCTGGACCTCTTCAGCAACCTGGTATTCCATTTGGCGGCTTCCCTCCTTCACCTTCAGTGTCCCCCACTACGTCGGACGACGAAGAGGACCCGTTCACACTTCCTGAAGGTTTCCAGCCCCTACTGTTACCTCAACCTCCACAACAGAACTAGCCTGCCTATTTCCGGATATGCAGCCGCCCTACGACCCATACGCCGTACCCCCGTCTCCATTCACCTTTCCACCCTCACTTGCTGCTGGCTCCTTTCCACCCTCCACCACCGGACCTACAGCACTCATGGCCCCAGGACAGCCCAGTCCCCTGCCATATCAACCACCTCAGGTCCCCCTCGCAGACCCCCGCCTTACTCCACTCAGCCCTTACCCACAGCCACATCCCTCAGGAACCGTCCCGGTGTACCACACCCCAGCAGCAGTTCCTGGACCGGTCCCCGCTGTACCATGGACCTGGTCTGGGGGTTTCCCCTTCGGGGGGGTTCCCTCCCCTTACGCCCCTGCACTTCACTCCCCGGCTCAGACGCTGCCAGGGACTGCTAGGAGTGCTGAGGAGGCGGCACGCTGGCTGGCGTATCGTCGGCAGGAAGAGGCGGCGGTGCTGGCTGCGTCAGGCTTGCAGGTGGGAGCTCAGGCCACCTATGGTGCTGGAGGGGTGCTCGCAGAGCGCCCCGGCACGGGCTACCCAGCAGGGGCCTTTCGTACCACTGGAGGGGTGCACGCAGAGCACCCCGGTGAGGGCTTCCCTGCAGGGGCCCACGCGACGAACGCTGGAGGGGTACAGGAGGATGAGCCGGAAGAGGAGCCTGTCGCAGACAATCCCTGCCCTCACGATGAGTACCTGAGAGCAGGGGGCTACAGTGACGTAGACCCCGACAACCCATTTGGCCGTAGTGCTGGCGAGGAGTCTGCGTATGAGTACGAGGCGGACCCCAACGACTACGACGAGTATCTGCGGGCGGGGGGCCACAGTGACGTGGACCCCAACGATCCGTACGGGGAAGGGCAGCGCTGGGACGAGGTAGATGACGACGAGGAGGAGCAGGAGGAGCTGGTCGTCTCCATCACTGCGTCAGCCTCAGCGCAGCGCGTTGTCACTGTTGGCGTGGACGAGACGTCCGCAGCACCGCCACAACCGCCTGAAGTGTTCGTCTCGAACAACGCAGGGCGTCGGCGGTCTCGTCGTTCGTCGGGACCGGGGAGCTGGGACGAGCGCAACCTACCTTTCCGCGAGGAGTCCGACTCCAATTCTGGCGGGGGCTCTTCGTCCGCCTCGCAGACGTCTTCGTCGAGGTCATCAAAATCCTCGAAGTCGTCTAAGTCGGGCAGGAGCGGGCAGAGTGACGGACTTAGTGACCGTGCCCGCAAGCATCGCGACGCCAAGGAGAGGAAGCGGAGGCTGCGGCGTCGAGAGCGTGACGAAGGGCGGACCCTTACCCCTGCAGCCCTAGCGGCCACCTTCAGGGAATGCCTGAAGGAGTTCCACAGCCAAGGGGGGGGCACACGGTCCGCTCCTGCAGACCCCACAGCTGAGACCGCCAGTGCAGACCCCCAGGCCGGGGTTAATTCAGTCGCTGGAGGGGTGCCCGCGGAGCACTCCGGCGCGGATCCTCCAACGGGGGTCATTTCAGACGCTGGAGGGGTGCACGCAGAGCACCCCGGCGCAGACCCCCCAGCGGGGATCGCTTCGGTTGATCCGCAGCTGGCGGAGGGCGGGGGAGATTCACCCGCAGCGAGCTGGTGTTGCCCCCCTGACCGCGGTGGTGGCCCCCGATGTGGGGGTGCAAACTGGGCAGCCCGGCGGCAGAGGAGGAGCTGGAGTCAGCAACGGGACGTGACCCTGCAGCAGACGGCGGGCAAGGGCAGCGCCACACGAGAGCGCGAGACCGTTGGCTCCCGCCAACTGGCCCGGCTACGAAGGCAGTCCCTGGAGACGGTGGTGGTTCTCGGGTCTGGTGAAGGAACCCCTGCTGACCACACCCCAGGCACTGACTCGGCAGCTGCCGTTCGACATGTGAACTTCCGTGAGGCGAACGGGACCCCTGATGGTCCTGGTGGAGTGACGCCTGGCGGGCCCTCAGCGGAGCTGCCTCCCCCTGCACATGACCCTGCTGTACCAGCACTTGGAGGTGGCGATGGGGGATGTGCACCACCTGGACCTCCGACAGCTGCTCCCTTGCCACCCGCGGTGCCACTCCCAATGCCCAGTGGGCCACCGCCACCTCCTCCTCCTCCTCCACCTGGTAGCACGCTTGCGTTACCAGCACCAGAGCATGATGGTGGAGGTCGTGACGGGTCACCAGGGAGACCTCCCCCTCCCCCTCCGTCTGGTCGAGGTGGGCATCGAGGGCGGGCCCTACTGGCCACACGAGATGGCCACACTCTGTGGGTACCGCAGCCTTGGGGGGACACTGGATACCTCGGACTCGGAATGCCGACGGCTACGGTCAGATCGGCTGCAGATGGTGGCCTTGACCTCTTCTACAAGGCTATCCTCTTGCTGGGGGTATCACTGAGGGAGTACCTTGACATGGGGGGCACTGTGGCACAGCCGCCAGTCATGCTGATGACCCCGGAGATGGAGACGCATGCGTGGGTGGTGGACCGGGGCGTGGTGGACGCGGCCCTTCTGGCATACCGCAGTAGGCCTGCGGGCTCAGGACACCCCCGCCCGGAATGGAAGCACGTCTCCAGTACCCCTGAGTCCGAGATGCACCTCCTGGATCCCGACTGTCTTACAGCATGGGCCGAGGTGGAGCAGTCGGAGTGGTATCGGCAGCTGCAGTCACGGTCAACTCCTACGCCGACTCCAACCCCGCCTCCATCTGATGGTCGAGCCCATTTTCTAGCTCTGACGGCAGCCCCCACCTCTGTGCATCATCCGACGACCCCCGCGCCTGCGACGGCTCCGACTAACCTTGGTTCACGTCACCCTCGACCTCATCTTTCACCCAACGCAGCAACCTTTACCCCTGCAGCTACTTCATCGTCCACCGCGGGAGAGCCCAGCAGCCGTGACCTCATCGGCGAGCAGAAGGTGGAGGACGCGCTGCTGAAGCTCGTGAACAAGCTGCCGAAGTTCCCTTCAGAAGGGGATTTGTCCGAAGACGACAAGGTCAACCAGCTGGAGGCTTTCTCTCGAAAGGTCCAGAACTTACTGGACAACAAGCTGGTGATGAGGGCGTGCCGCCAAGCTAGCTGCACCGGTGAGGGATACATTACCTCCGTCCCTGACATCATGTGGATTGTGGCGGAGGAGTGTTTGCGAGGTGAGCAGCGGGAGTTTGTGGAGAAGGCCGCGGGAGGTGTCGGCACGTCAGCGGGGTGGATACAACGGTACGCTGACGCTGACATATTCTTCGGGGACCTGGCCCTCAGCCTGCTGGCCATCGAGAAGCTGCAGAAGCTGCGTGATGGACTCACCCGAAGACAGTCGAGCAAGGAGACGGCCAACGCTTACCACTCGCGACTGTCTGCGCGACAGCGCACCGTGAACTTCCTGGCCAAGGTAGTGCCTGGTTGTGTGCCCGTCTCCGACGAGGATTTCGGCCACCACTTCTGGCGGGGGTTGGTGCACCACAGCAAGGTGGGGCTGGAAATGAGGAGGGTGAACCTGGACCTCAATGATCCAGGGGAGTGGGAGGATCGGGCACGTGCTGAAGGGCACAGCCGAGGCGTTACCTCGGCTGTTCTCAAGGTGCTCGAGTTCGCCAGTGACATCGAGGCGAGCAAGGCATCCAAGGCGGCGGACGCGGCCAGCAGAAGAGCCCCAACACCTTCTACACCTTTCTGGCAGCAACGTCGAGGACGTGCCCTGAATGCACTGACGGAGTCTGAGCTCGATCTGGCCGCGGCATCCACACCTCCTCCTCCACCTGGACTGCCCCTTCCTGGTGCTCCACCTGGCCTCCCGGCTCCAGAGACACGGGAGTGCTACGCGTGTGGAAGGCGCGGACATCTGGTGCGGGATTGCAAGGACGCGGCCAAGCTGGCTGCGTGGAAGGCGAACGCTCCTAAAAGGTTGTCTCGAGACAGGCGGCAGGTGGCCGCTATGTTCTTCGCCATGTCACACGACGAGGACATCTCGTGGGCACCGGCGGAGCTGCGGGGAGAAGTGGAGGCCCTTGCAGCCGCAGACGTCAACGCTGTTCTAGAGTTGGCGGCTCTCAGTGATTGTACGGATCTGGTGGAGGGCATCATTGAGGCGCAGCGGGCGTCCCCGGCAGCCGGCGAGTTGCCGGCCGACTCGGATCGGCAATAGGGTCTGAGGACCCTTTCGGCTGAGGGACCAGAAAGTGACACTGGACGTCGCTCTCTTGCCGAAGCCCCTCAACCGGCTCCCGCAGCGGCGGGGGTAACCCCCATCATCGACGACCCCATGCCTGAGCACTACTCCGTACTAGAACCCTGGGCCTACGAGGGTATCTACAGGCCCTGCTTGGCCGCAGTCTCTGACCGTTTGAATGCTTGGCACTTCAGGCGGCCAGTGGGGGCGCTTTCCATGGAAGTGTTGATGATGCGACTGCGCAAAAGCCTGAAGCGCAAGTCGACGACGGGGATCCGTACTGCATTGGAACGGATGCAACAAGGTCGTGGCATGAGGTCGTCTGCCGCGCCAGCTCGGAGGTACAAGAGACGGTGCGAGCTGGACAACTTCAGGAATGAGGTGGACCTGATGTGCCTGCAGAAGCAAGCCCCGGCCCACCCCACTCCGTTGGGCACGCTGCCACTGCCGACGCGGCAACAGCGCATGGTCGAGCACGTGCCGGCACTGTTGCAGGGCCCTTCGAGGTCACGTGGGATGTACAACGACTCCCAGCAGGTTCGGGCACTGGACCTGGCGGAGACACGGGCCCACGAGCTATCCCTTGCGTGGGACGAGATGACTTCGGCGGAGCAGGCTGACGCCCTGCAGCAGGATGCCCCGATAGGGCACCGCGCGTGGGAAGCGGAGGGCCTTCTGCGCTGGCGCGGCCGACAGCGTGGGATGCCGGCGAAGGAATCGCTGGCCGTCATGGACTCGCCCCCCTACCCTTGGGCTACGGGGGATGTTGGTGGAAACTCCGTGGGAGTGCCCGCGGCTTCTGTTTCGGCCACGGGGACCATCCCTGGCACAGGGGGGGACATCCCCGGGATGCCGGATGCATGGTGCAGCTTATACAGGGTGCACCAGTACCGTGAGAGGCAGTCGGCGGTGACTCCCGCAGAGGTGAGAGCGGATCTCTTTGGCGAGCAGCCGGAGCAGCAGCCAATTGAGGTTACACCGCCCGATGCCGTGACTCCTGACGAAGTACTGGAGGGTGGACCAACGGGCGCGTCTCCGGAGCACCTGGAGGACAATTTGACCCAGCAAATGGCTGCAGACAGGGGCCAGCAGCGGAGTGCAGACCCGCCAGCGCCGGACGCTGGTGGGGTCGAGGACAGCATGACCCAACAGCTGGCCAAAGCTGGGGCCCCAGAGGAGATTCACGCACTGAATGCTCACCCCCTGCGGGAAGACACTGAGGAAGAAAGCATGCGCAGTCACCCACTGACGGAGGATGATGATGACGACGAAGATGGTGATGAAGCGTGTGGGGGTGACAACGACACGAGCATGGGTGTCGGCCGTTGTAAGCGCATCCTGCGTGACGGGGGTGTGCTGTGGGCATCTCAGCTCGCTGCGGCTCATGATGAGGAAGGAGCGCTGCTGTTAGTCTTCTACGCGTATCTGCGTGGCAAGCTTGTCAAGGTACTCGTGGACTCCGGTGCCTCGGACAACTTCGTGTCTGAAGACTGCGTACGACGTTGTGGCCTGCGCGTACGGCAGGGCCCGCGAATGAAGGTCACACTAGCGGACGGGTTGGTGAAGACCACAGGGGCTGTGGCCTACTCGAAGTTCACGGCCCCCACCGCAGCGGGCTCCACCTATAATGAGTCGGCCATGGCCATGCGGGTGTTGCCACTCGGGATCCGAGTGGACGTGGTGCTGGGGGGGAAATGGTTGCGTAGCCTTTCTCCCATCATGCTGGATTACGCCGGTCACGGCTCCGTGTCCTTCGCGCGCAGAACGAAGGGGTGGGGGGTAAAGAGCTCGTGACCATCGCCGGCTGCAACCCGGGTAAAAGTGCTGGTGGACGCGGAGACAACTGTGCTGGACTCATCGATGAGGTCTTCCTGACGGCTGTGCAGCTGCGTAAACACCTCCTGTACGCAGAGACTCAGAGGCTCACGGGCGACGCCTCCGCTCAGCCGGCGTGGCTTATGATGGCGCGCAGGGACGGCAACGAGCACGATTCGGCCTTCGCTGCTACTGCAGCCGGAGATCATCCCGACGCGGAACTCCTCGCGGTCGAGGCCGAAGCAGTATGCCTCTCGGTGGACACTGCAGCTGATGCGAAGCCTGTGGCCAGCACCCAGGTGAAGCTGGAACCCCCGGATATTGGGGGCACCGCCAAAGACATCCCACAGGACACGAGGGACGCCAAGGTGGCACCCCGCTGGAAGGAGAAGTTCCGGGCACTCTTCGAGGAGTTCTCCGAGGAGCTGCGTGACGCCCTCCCCATGATGTCCAAGCTGCGGCGATCGATGGAGGATGAGGCCAGAGTCACCCTTAAGCCAGGCAAGGAGGGAGGACCTCCATTTCGCCGTCCCTACCGCATGTCTGTTGAAGAGCTTCGGCAACTGCGGGAACGCATCGAGCAGCTGGTGGAAAAGGGCTACATCAGACCCTCATCCAGTCCTTACGCGGCACCATGTCTCATGGTACCCAAACCGGGCCAGCCTAACACGCAGCGCCTGGTGGTGGACTACCGCCAGCTGAACTCTCAAACAGTGAGAGATCGGTACCCGCTGCCGGACATTCAGTTGATGTTCGACGAGATGCAGGGTGCCACCCACTTCTCCTCCTTCGACGCCGTGGATGGATTCTGGCAAGTCCCCATGGCTGAGGAAGACGTGGAGAAGACAGCATTCACCACCCAGATGGGCTCCTACGAGTGGCTGGTGATGCCACAGGGATTGCAGAATTCCCCGTCACAGTACCAGCGGAGGATGCAGAGAGCCTTAGGACACTTACCTTTCGTCCGAATCTTCATCGACGATGTGGTGGTGTTCTCGAAGGGTGGAGTCCAAGAATACTACGACAACGTCCGTACCTTCCTTCAGACCTGTCGCGAGAAAGGAGTATACCTCAAGGCCTCTAAGGCGCAGATGCTGAAGGAGTCTTTGAGGTTTCTTGGGCACACCCTGTCCAGCGAGGGCTGCAAGCCGCAGCACGACAAGGTGGCGGCAGTGCGCGACTGGCCGGCGCTGGAGAATGTCACTCACGTCCGGCAGTTCCTGGGCCTAGCTGGTTATTATCGTCGGTTCATTCACTGTTTCTCCGACATCGCGCAGCCCCTCACCATGCTCACCAAGAACGAGGTGGAGTGGAGATGGGGCCCTGAGCAGCAGTGGGCCTTCGAAGAGCTGAAAGCAGCACTGGTGGACGCCCCCGTTCTGGCCCTGCCGAACGTGAAGGCCGCAGCGGACGGATCAGCCCCCTTCGTGGTGCAGACCGACGCGAGTGGGGTGGCGCTGGGTGGAGTCCTGATGCAGGACTGTGGTGAAGGACTTAAGGTGATAGCCTACGAGAGCCGGCAGTTCTCCGCGGCTGAGCAGAACTACCACACGGGCGAGAGGGAGCTCTGCGGACTTCACCACTGCACCACGGTGACCTGGCGGCACTACCTGATCTTCACCGCCTTCAAGCTGCAAGGCGACCACCGGCCACTGGAATGGCTGATGGAGCCGGGGAGGGAGCTGAGTCGGCGGCAGGCACGATGGTACATGGATCTCGTGGAGGTGGGAGTCCCCCGCATGGAGTACGTGAAAGGGGCCCTGCTACTGGTTCCAGACGCCTTGTCACGGCGACCCGACTACTCTGCGAAGACGCCTCGGGAGGGCTTGAAGGAGGCCGGCATTCTCGACGCTAAGTCGGACCTCCCGAAGGACCCCCTCTCTGTGTTGGACACCTCCGACCTCTTTGAGGAGGGCCCAGCCTTGGGCACCCTGACCCAGCTTGCTGAGGTGAACAGCTGGTTGGACGCGGTGGACACTCTGCAACTGGCGGAGTTGGCTATGGAGTCCCAACTTGGTGCCAAGGAGCTTCGAGCCCCGCACCATTGCGAGGACCTCCCAATAGAGGTTGCAGCGGGTGCTGGGGGGGGTGCAGACGCAGCACCCTGGCGCGGATCTCCCGACGGAGGTCAC
>LGRX02006701.1:0-25934 GCA_001247695.2 Cymbomonas tetramitiformis
GCCGCGACGAGCGCGAAGCCCTGCCGCGTGTAGAGCGACAGGCCCCACACCACCTGCGAGCAAAACGCCAGCAACCCGAGAAGCGACTCGAGCTTGCGCCTGCGCACCGGTCCTTTCGCTGCCTCCGCGCGCATCTCCCGCGGCTTGTCCGTCACCTGCTGCACGCGCTCCTCGTCGATCGACGCCGTACATGTCTCGCCGTCGGTGCACAACAACACGCCGAGGAACTCCATGCGTCGCGCTGGACCCTCACACTTAGCTCGATTCACCTTAAAGCCCAGCATGGTCACAAACTCGATCATGAGGTCCATCATCTCTTGAGCTTCAGCTGCCGTGCGCGCCACCATGAAGAAGTCATCCAAATAACCGACGCACGGCACTCCCTGCGCCTGCATCCACGCCACAATCGCCCGCGTGTAGCGCATGAAGATGCCCGGCAGCGCGCGGTTCCCGAAGGGGCTGCGCGTGTCCATGTACCGCTTACCGCGCCACTGGAAGCACTGCGCTGCCCAGTACTGCGACGCGACCGGCAGCGACCTGTACGCCTCCTCCAGGTCCACCTTCACCATGTACATGCCCGGTCGTAGCAGCGCGTACGCGTCCTTGACCGACGTGAACTCGTCCTTCTGGAGCTCGATCCAGTCGTTGATGCCGACGAACGAAGGCCGCGAGTAATCCCACACGGGACGGTACTTGAGCTTCCCCTTGCGGAGTCGCTCCACCATCCCAAGGGCCGACACGCCCCGCGGTAGCCAATCGCGAGCGTCGAAGATCCTCCCCGCGGCCATCTCCTTCGCGAGCTCCGCGGTCATGGCCTCCGCGTGCTCGTCTCCCACGTAATTCTCCACGACGTACGGCTCGTCCGGCTCCTCGCCTGCAAAGGGGAAACCGACGCCACATGCCGCACCTCGCACCAGGAAGGCCACGTCTGGCCAATCCTTCAGCGCCTCCGCGAGAAGGTGCGCTCTCTCCGACATCAACGGTACCTGCGCTCCCACATCGCGCACCTCCTGCTGGAAGCGAGCGCGCTCCTCCTCCGTCGTGCCCGTACCGGAAAGGCCCCGCGCCATGGCGCCCCTCACGATCGCTGCACGCAATGCCGGCCACCTCGCCGACCTCGACTCCGCCACTGCCGGGTAGTGCTAACCGCACCCGGTACCCGCCGGAGGCACCGCCGGCGCCGACGCCGCAGCCGGCGCCGCCGGTAACGGTGCTCCCGCTGCATCCCACACCGGCGCTACCAGCAGCCTCCGGAGCCGTGCCCACCACGGCTCCGCGTCCTCCACCTGCATCCCACGCGCCTCACCTGCCGGCTCGGGCTCCTGATCGCCGCTCGCCATCGCTGCGCCATCCTCGCGCTCCTCCTCCGGCTCTACGACGATCTCCCCCTCGGGCGCCCCCCGCGCCCCTCCGCCACCTTCCGGCTCCCCCGGGGGCGTGGCCTCCCCCGGGCTCCACCGCTCGTCCCATCATCGGACGCCCGCCGGCGCCGTGCACTCGTGGCCCTCGTAGTGCACGTGGTTCTTGCTCCCGCACTTGACGCACTGGTGATGGAACCTGCAGGTCTTCCTCCCGCATCCCGCCTGTGAGTTGTGATCGAAACACGCCTTCGTCGATTGCTTGTCCTCACCTCGCCGCCTGCCGGGCTTGTCCGGCTTCACCGCGCTCGCATCCGGCTGCTCCGTGTCCGGCACCCGCGGCTTCTTCGGGTAGCGGCTGCCGGTGCCCCCCGCGTTCCAGCTGCTGCTGCCACCACCGCCACCTCCTCCGTGCCCCTTCTCCTTGATGCCCTTGTCGTGCTTGTACATCTCCCAGTGGGCGGTGTACGACACGAGCTCGAAGGTCGTGGAGGCCTCCTTCTCCATCCGTACGCAGAGGTAGTCGTAGAATTTGCGGAGGTGGTCCCACGCGTAGTCGAGCGACATCAAGCGCATCCACTTCCTGAACTGCAAGAGTAGGTCCCGCGCGTCCCTTGGGGCCTTACACGCCAGCACCGTGAAGTTTTCGTCCCACTCGTCGAAACTCCTGCAGTGCTTCGCCTTGGCCTCCAGCACCAGGCCCTTCTTGGCGTCCAATCGCCACTCCGCTGCCCCTTCCTCGTAGTCGCCCCCGGGACGAGACACTCGGATGTCCATCCCCTTCAGCGCACCACCTGCGGGGAGGAAGGGTCTGGCAGGCACGGCAATCTCACCTGGCGGGCGCGTGATGTCCTGAACCGCCAAGCTGCCATCCAGTGCTCGTCGCAGCTCCTCGTCGGTCGCCGTGCGGAGTGAGCCGAACCGCGCCTTCGCTGCCGCCCGCTCGCGCTCCTCACTCTCGCTGTCCTCGCCATCCGACTCGACGTGCTGCTTCACCGCCCTCCGCTTCTTGCTCTTCGCAGCCGCTGCCGCCCACCCCTCGTCGAAGGCCGGCTGCGCGATCCCTGGCACACTTGCCAACGCCTGCTGCATGTCCGCCAGCTCCTTCAGCGCGAGGTCGATGTACGCGTAGAGATGCCTCGTGCGCACCCCCGCGCGCTCTGGGAGCTCTTCCAGCCCGCACTGCTCCTCCTTGCACGCGGGAAACTTGCTGTCCACCAGCTCGAATTCCCACGGCTCCACCCGCCTCGCTGGGTGCCGCCCGAAGCTGTGCACCACCCGCGCAAGATCGGCCGCTTGACGCGCCGCTGCCACCCTGATCTCGGTGATCACGCGCTCACACTCTGCCCATGACCACCCCCTGCGCATCCCCGCTGACGCCCGCGCCAACTCCCGCAATGACGCGGGCGGATCCTGCTTCCGGCTGCCGCCCTGCCCGTTCAGACCGCGCCCCGCCAGTGCCGCCGCGACCGCCGCGTCCACCATGCGTTGCACCTCATCCTCCGTGCTCAGCACCCCCTTGGGCGAGGGCCCCGAAGACCCGGGGCTGCCACTCCCGTTCGGAGATGCTTGCGATCCGGGCCGCACCTCCTGCTGCACGTCACCCGCGGCTGTAGCCCACGCCAGGACCCTGCGCCTGTCCTTCGCCGCCACCCCACGCAGGGCCTCCCACCTGGCCCCTGGCTCCCCCAAGGGCCACTCACCTCGCACCACCCGCCGATCCGTACCCAAGAGCCCCACCTCCACCAGATCGTCGGTGGGACCCTCCAAGTCCCTCGGCATGTCCTCCACGATCGCGTCCTCCAACCGCTGAAACTCGATCAACATGTCCTTGCGATCCTCCAACACCTCGACCTTCGTGGTTGCCCTGGACGGTTGCGCCAGCTCCATCAGCTTCGCCACCGCCGCGATCCTGGTTCGGGTGCACCAGACCGCTGCCCGCCGGTACTGATCCAGCGTACGAGTCACCTCCGGCGATGACATCCTCCGACTCCCTCCTGCTCCTCGCTGGCCCGTCATGCTTACCGATCTCCTCCCGCAGCCCAAAAGTTACTCCTCTCCCGACAGGGAACCAAACGCTGTCGGAGTCTGCTTCCCACACCTGCTCCGCGCAATTCGCGCAGAGGTTGGTTTTAACGAACGCGCGCCTGTCCCTACGGCGCAGCGGGTTCAGGATCGGCTCCCAAGTCTGCCACCGGGCGTGAGAGAACACGTCACCTTCCCAGCACACGAAGCACGGAAAAGACGAATTAGCCTCCGGCACCTCCAGCTCGATCACCGGTACCCGTGCGTACGGTAGACGTACCCCTCGTACGGCTCACGCGGATCCCAGTACGGACAGTCGAACTTGCACTTGCAGGGCACGAAAACCGGGTGCGACCAGTTCCTCCTGTCGGTACGATCCTCCAAAGTCGCGCTCACCCCCGAGATGTCGGTCTGCGTTCCCGCGTCTTTCTCTGTGGGTTGTCCGTACGATCCTCTCGGTCCAGCTTTCAACTGCCCAGACATCCGCGTCAAAAGAGCGAAATATGTGATATTCGCTGCGCGATATCTAAATATTTGCGAATACGCTTCCGGAATCAAAAGAAAGGAAGAACAGAGATGGAGCGTTGCTCCTGAGGCTGAGATTCCGAAAAACTGCTTGACACTCCCTGAGAAAGTTGTTAACAACTAACTTCTCGTGTCAAGCCCAGACATGTCACGTGTCACCGATCACGGCGATCGGTGACTCCCCCCGTCCCGATGCCACAGACCACAGTGTGGCATCGATCTGGCAGACGGGCCTGGCGACCCTAAACTTAGGGTTCGCGCGCATTGCTTCTACAATAACCCAAATTATTATTTTTCCAAATAATAATTGTCTATCACTGCGCACGCCCACCTACGCCGTCACTGCGCACGCCCACCTGCCCCGTCACTGCACGCCCACCTGCCCCGTCATTGCACCGCCCACCTACCCCGTCACTTTCGCGCCCGCCCACCTGCCCCGTCTTGCACCGCCCACCGCGCCACCGAACATGCCCACCTGCCCCGTCACTGCACCGCCCACCTGCTGCCCCGTCACTCGCCCACCCACCTGCCCCGTCAGCGCACAAGCCCACCTACCCCATCACGCACACGCCCACGCCCCGTCACTGCGCCGCCCACCTGCCCCGTCCGCGCACACGCCCACCTGCCCACCGTCCGCCCGCCGCCCACCTACCCCGTCACTCGCCACGCCCACCTGCCCCGTCACTGCACACGCCCACCTACCCCGTCACTGCGCCCGCCCATGCCCCGTCCTGCACACGCCCCTGCCGCCACGAACATGCCCACCTGCCCCGTCACTCGCCGCCACCTGCCCCGTCACTGCACCGCCCACCTGCCCCGTTAAGTGCGCCGCCCACCTGCCCCGTCGCTGCACACGCCCACCTACCCCATCACTGCAAGCGCCCACCTGCCCCGTCACGCACACGCCCTCTGCCCCGTCACTGCACGCCACCTACGCCGTCACTGCGCACGCCCACCTACCCCATCCACTGCTGCGCCCACCTGCCCCCGTCACTGCGCCCGCCCACCTGCCCCCGTCCCCGCACTGCACCCGCCCACCTACCGTCACTGCACACGCCCACCTACCCCGTCACTGCACCGCCCACCTACCCCATCCTGCACACGCCCACCCTACCCCATCACTGCACACGCCCACCTGCCCCGTCCACTGCGCCCGCCCACCTGCCCCGTCACTCGCCGCCCACCTGCCCCGTCACTGCACCGCCCACCTACCCCCATCACTGCACACGCCCACCTACCCCGTCACTGCGCCCGCCCACCTGCCCGTCCTGCACCGCTCCCCCCACCCACCCCGTCACTGCACACGCCCACCTACCCCGTCACTGCGCACGCCCACCTACCCCGTCACTGCACACGCCCACTGATACTGCAGGCGACCACATGTGCGCCCCTGCCTCTCGATCGCGGCCCTGGGAGAGAAGCAGTCTCCTTGCCGCCGCAACGGGGGAGGCAACAGCAGCGGGGCCAGCAGCGGGGCCAGCAGCGGGGTCAGCAGCGGGGCCAGCAGCGGGGTCAGTAGCGGGGCCCGTAGCGGGGCCAGCAGCGGGGAAGCGGGGCTGAGTCACCTGGGTAGCACTTGAAGTCCAAGGGGTGCCACAGATCTGCGCCGTGTGTATACGACAACACCAGATTGTATCGCTCCCTGTCATGCCCCGTGCCAACCCGGCCAGTCAACCTCCTCAACCCAGCCCAGCCCGATATAGCGGCCCCGGATATAGTGCAGGGGCCCGGCCCCGGATATAGTGCAGGGGCCCGGCCCTGGATATAGTGCAGGGGGCCGGCCCTGGATATAGTGCAGGGGCCCGGCCCCGGATGTAGTGCAGGGCCAGTCGATCACCCTCTACAAGCCTTGACGGGCTGCTTGAGCGCCCATGCAAGCTTCGTCATGCAGCACTGATCTCTCTCGCCGTCTCCGGATGTGCTCCAATGTGAAGTGCCGGGGTCTCATGGCCGCCCGCTCAAATGGCAAAGAAGGGGATTCAAGGCCTCCCCAATGTCGGCGCCGGGCGTATGTGGGATAAGCCTGCCCCCAGTGCAGCTCGCCGTGGAGCGTCAGGTGGGGAAATGCAGCTCGCCGTGAAGCGTCAGGTGGGGAAATGCAGCTACGCCGTGGAGCGTCAGGTGAAATGCAGCTCGCCGTGAGCGTCAGGTGGGGAAATGCAACTCGCCGTGAAGCGTCAGGTGGGGAAATGCAGCTCGCCGTGGAGCGTCAGGTGGGGAAATGCAGTTTGCCCAGAGCATGCTTCAAGAAGTGACACCGGTCGCCCGAAGATTGGGAGGGATGTATCTGAGCCCTCACTTGTTGATAAATCCAAAGACGCCATACGCGTTTACGAAGAACCAGTTGTCGTAAAAGTTCAGCCAGGGATGCGCACTCGTCATCTCCTTCACCGGGCCCGCTGACTTGTACGCGATGAATGCAACCAGTCCCACTTGCACCAGCAACCTCATCCGTCGCCTGATGTACGACCTTGGTGGTAGCCCAGCATCCTCGACACCTCCTGATGCCCGAAAGCACATCCGCCGTTGCCGGGCCTTTGCAAGCACTGAGCCGCATGATACGCATGGGAAGAGCATCCATACGCGTGGGAAGAGCCTCCATACGCATGGGAAGAGCATCCCATACGCATGGGAAAGGCATCCATACGCATGGGAAGAGCCTCCATACGCATGGGAAGAGCACCCATACGCATGGAAGAGCATCCATACGCATGGGACGCATCCATACACATGGAAGAGCACCCATACGCATGGGAGGCACCCATGCGCATGGGAAGAGCATCCATACGCATGGGAGAGAACATCCATACACATGGGAAGAGCACCCATACGCATGGGAAGAGCACCCATACGCATGGGAAGAGCATCCATACGCATGGGAAGAGCATCCATACGCATGGGAAGAGCATCCATACGCATGGGAAGGCATCCATACGCATGGGAAGAGCTTCGGGAGAAACTATGCAATCATACATGACGAACGCCCGCTAATATTGCAGCCGACTAGGCAGGTTGTGTTACACGCAGCCGACAAGGCAGGTTGTGTTACACGCAGCAGACAAGGCAGGTTGTGTTACACGCAGCCGACAAGGCAGGTTGTGTTACACGCAGCCAACAAGGCCGGTTGTGTTACACGCAGCCAACTAGGCCGGTTGTGATACACGCAGCCGACTAGGCCGATTGTGTTACAAGCAACTGGCCTCGAGGCACGCCTCGCCTGGGCGGCCTTGCGTTGCCGGGGGCGCCTGCAGGGCGAAATTCGGAGATCGGCCGATAGCGCAGTGCAAATGTAAACGACCTCGTATATTACCTGGGCGGGTGATTTCATTCACAGTGACAGGCCGCGCTGCCGTGTCGTATATTACCTGGGCGGGTGATTTCATTCACAGTGACAGGCCGCGCTGCCGTGATGTATATTACCTGGGCGGGTGATTTCATTCACAGTGACAGGCCGCGCTGCCGTGTCGTATATTACCTGGGCGGGTGATTTCATTCACAGTGACAGGCCGCGCTGCCGTGACGGCTCCCAGTTCGGTGGCGGCGCAGCTGAGGGCGTAGCGACACGTGTCCTCGGAGAAAAGCAGGGCAAGAACACGGTCGTCGAAACAGGCAACGAAGGGCACCAACGTGATCCAATTGATGAAGGCGTAGTTTCCTGTCGAAATTATGCATGCCTGATAAAACATCTGCACTACGGCACCGACGTGGCGTACCTGCAGCCAGTTGCACTGTTCACCTCTCAAAGCCTCCAAGCGCATCGCGCCCATCCAGCCCGAGCAGATATCCAGTCGAGTCCACATCGGAGGTGCTAATGGTGTGACTGGACTTGAAGGTCGAGAGCACCGGCATCGCCACGAGGTCGAGGTTTTGGGTTTAGGGGCTGGCAGTGGGTGAGGCATGGGAGGGAAACATACCCGGCGCAACGGCGCGAGAAGGGACCACGGGGCTGCTAGCTCTGCAAAGTGGTTCACAAGTACCTCCGCCTTGTGCACTGGAAGCGGCATGCGGTGCATGAACCACGCCAGCGGGTTCGGGTTGGGCTGCGTCATGTAGTGCGTGGTGGTGCACGTGAGCTGTCGCCAGCAAGGGCTGCGAACCCCGAGGAGAAACTCACAGCTTGCGCACGGTCTGCGATCAGGGCTCACGTAAGATATCGCTTCCAAATAGACTGAAGTCAACTTTGGAGGTTGCTATGCCAACGCAGATATGCGTTGCTCGATACCCGAAGCCCCGGAGCAGCAAATCGCGCCGCATACTCCCCTTGCGAGTTATTCGCGCCCCACTTGTTCGCGGAGCAGGCCGTCTCCCCCTGGGAAGCTGATCGCACGCATGTCCCTGGGAAGCTGATCGCACGCATGTCCCTGGCAAGTTCATGCGACATGTGTCGACACCACACGTGTCCCTAGAGCTTGCCCTGGCACCGTCCTGCACAACGCTTGCCATCATTGTGAGACTTTATCTTTATCTTCTCGCAGCAAAAGTATGAAGGCAATGCCGCCCTTTCCAGGCAGCGAGCTCGTCGCTGTGGTGTTCCGGAGAGCAAGTGTCGCCAACCTGCGCCTTCGTCCGGGGACAGTGGAACACGTTTCTCTGAAGCGTACCTAGCGTTGATCTTGCTCAAGCCGGCCCCGAGCATGACGCGGAAGGCCAACCAGCGAAAGAGCCAGATCACTGCTGTCGGGGTCGGAGAGCCCTGTGGCGGCGTACGACTTGTCAGCTCTCCCGGAAGGCTTCGATGGAAAGTGAAAGGCACAGACGGAGATGGCGTTGGTGCGTTAGGTCCGACTCCTATTCGCACTTCTCAGACACAGGAGACCGGAGGAGGGGGGACTTCCCTGACAAATACGCGTAACAAACAAAGACGTTCAGGCGTGGTTACAGGATAAATCACTAAGGGCTCCTCCGGTAGTGTCGAGAAGGAGGGGGTCGGGGGGAAGCATACTCGCGGCAACGACGACACAGAAAACACAGGCAACAAGAAAATCGCTAAAAAGCAGGTTTCGAGCATTTGCCATTCCCAGCCGTAGGACATGATGAAGTGGGAGCCTGCCCACAGCGATCTGTCTGTTCTCAGGCAATCGGCAGCAAAGGGAGAAGAAATGTGGGATTGGAAATGGGATACAATTACGCAGGGACGTGGATGCTTCAACGCAGAACGGGGGTTCTGCGACTACAAATGGGCCAAGCAGAGCGAAGTGAGGGAAGAGCTGCCTGGAGGGGGCGGCGCAATAGGTGCTCACCTAGGTTCACTATCGAGAGGTACAGAAGCCAAATCAGCACCACAACGAGCGCTGAATTTAAGGTTGAGGTCAGTAGAGCTAAGGATAAAGCGACACCTAACCAAGCAACCAGATCGAGCTGCAAGTCTCCGAAACCAAACAAATCGAACGCATATGTCGGGCGCTGTCCTGCGCGCAGCACTCTCGAGCTCTTCAGACACCTCGCCGGTTCACGTTCGTCATATTTCAGTTCAAGCGCTGCGTCTGTTTGCGAACGGTGCAAACCTTGGAATAGGGTTTGCCATGAAGAAACTCGCATGAATACCGGTGTGAAGCAGTGCTTGCGCTGCGCATCCCAGTGCTCAAAGAATGGTTGTGGGCAGCATGGACCTGGCTGGACTGGATCAAGCCCGTCGCTGCCGATAAGCGCTCGGTTCTGCAATGCGGAAGTCAAGAAGCCTGCCACAAAGACGAACGCTAACGAGCGCAGCAGAAGTACTCGAGTCAGCCAATATGTCTCACTTGGGAACTCCTGAACACACCATGCGCGGCCTTATTAGTTAAAGCTGTTGCCTGCATACTGCGACAACGGCAAAATTAAGAGCTAGAACAAGGAAGCTTCTGCGAACGTTTCACTTTGGCAACGTTTGCCAAGGAATTTAAAAATACAGACAACTGGCTGTTCCAAGAGTCTTTCGTCATACTTCAAAAGGTAAGAGCTAACCTCGAGGATTCGCTTTTCGCCGAGCTCCTCATGGAAACGCTGCAATTCCTCAGCTTCGTCATCTCCAACCTCACGAAAGCGAGGTCTCTTCCGGAAAGGACTTTTAGCAGGGTACCATAAAACCATCAAGAACTCCTTGGTTTGCGCAAACACCCAACTTCGCGTCCAACACATCAAAGCGTTTTCTAACAGTACTTTCTCCAAATTAGCATCCCGTTACTGTTTGCTGCAAGCATGGGTTATCCAAACTACACGAAATCTTAGCGCTACTGTACCCGAAGTTGAACAGCTTTCGAACATGAAGATAAAAGTTCAAATTGGTTCCTCGTGTCCACACGACAGGCAACAGCAACAGACGAGAGCAACACGAACAGGTCACACCCTACGCTAGCCCACCCTACTGTACCGTTTGTAGCTCTGTACGCCAGTCGATCAAGCACTTTCGTCTTTCCTTTGACTTCACTTGTGCATGCCATGGGTCGAGCGGAGCCTGAGCGGAGCTCCGCGGAGGCTCCCCACTCCGCCGGTTGAGGTTCATCACTCAAGCCGACAGTTTATACACGATCACGACAGCGACAGGTCATCGCGATTTCGATCGGGACTTTTGGAGCGATGTCGATCCAATGATCCTACGTCGTACGTGGTGCAAAATCGCCAACGTGGATATCATTTTATATTCATACTTGTACATCTGGAATTCTGGATTCAGGAAAGATACATTATGATTCTTGATACTAACGGAATAATAGATAATTGATGATACAACCAAACGTCGACTGACAAACAAGTCGAGTCTTTCAGGAACGCAACCAACTTTGACTGGAAGAATTTGACAACTCGAGCAGGATTTCTGAGTAGATATTTCTTTAAGAAGCCTTTCTCCAGAACTGGACTTGAACTGGAAGTAAGAACTGGGGTACGTCCCGTTTACTTGTCGAATTCAAACCTGCTAGTCCCACAGTGCACGCCCGTCACCCAATCAACCCCCGTGATCACGCGTTAGCATTACCAACGTTGACCTGTGTCGTTGCGATTAGATTCAAGAAATTGAAACTCTTGGTGCACACATATGCCTTTTTGTTGGTATGAAGCGATAAAACTCGTCATTCCTCGTTAATATCCAAGGGGAAGGGGAGCAATGTGGGTGGGACAGAAGAATCGCACAGGACGTCACAAATACTATCGAAGAAGTGTTCGACATGGCCGAAAATGATCCTTTCTCCGGGAACGGGGGCGGGCTACTATGGGAAACCATGGCTTTCATCGACCCCGATGAAGCTCGAATAGCATTCGAAAAGCTTATCTTAAAAAGGATTGCTGGCGAAGTTCCTCCGAGCAAGCTTCGTCGTGGACGTAGCGAGCTTTCTGATGAAGATGTTATATTCAGGAAGAATTACCGGAACCACGATATGATACCAATAGTTCTGAACGTCCAACGAAAAGGAGAGTATCGCATATCCAGCGAAGGCCGAGACATGTTAGATCACCTCAGCAACTACACCGCAAAAAGTGAGGAAATCATGAGAGGTAAGAATCTCCGTGGTACGGGGCCACTCTTACGCAGACCAAGGTACAGCGGAGTATCTGCGAGGTCTAACACCAACTTGGTTTTGCTGGTCTATTTGTTCAAGAATGAAATGACCCCCAAACACGGCGGGAAGGCTTGCAAACTAGAAATCAAGTGGATTCCCAAACGGTACTTCGACTGCGGGGCCTACTCCCTCGAGGAGTTTGAAGGGTCGGAAAGCGTGGCTCTTCACGAGGAAGAACTTGAGACCCAAAATCCTGGAAATGATATGAGTCAACGTCAAACCGACGAAGAGAAAGTTCTCGCCATGCTTTCAAGCCTACTGCACAACGCACCGCTTACTGCCGAGGAACGCGTGAAATACCTGCGCATTATCGCTCCCCCTAGTAGTTTCCAGGAAGGCAGTTCTCGCAAGGTGTTCGCACAACTTGCCAAGAACTGTAGTGTGCTAGGAAATCTTAGTCATTTATCCAGTGAAACAGCCAAAAGGTCGGGGAAAACTCATCATTCGGCGCGAGGTGATTCTGCCCGCCTCAGGGGTTGGTACAAGCGAGGGGAAGAATCAGACTAACGACTTCGACTCCTTTGCACGAAATACTTATGACTCGAGCACAGATTGTAAATATTTGTATATTTATGTGTATAGTTCTTATTAGTGATACGGCACTTATGCCGTTCATTGATTATTGCACGCGAGATAAATACTCGAGATATTTATTTAACGACTATCGATTGTCGGACAATCGCCAAACGCGATATATAATTAGTTTCTACCAATTGTCGTTCCATGAAAGAAATTCCAGGGGGGGATTAGTTTTTGCAAATTCCAATAGTTAAGCATATCAAGGAAGATCAAAACTACCATACCATTTATTCGCTATCTGATGTTTCAACATCAACCCCAAGAGAGTGTGTCCCCTCCGCCAGGGTCGGTACCGTTGCAACCGGGTTGGTGTGAAAACTACACAAGTTGTGTATATCTACTCCACTTTGTGTCTTTGCTCCACACATTTAGTGCTTATAGTGTCACGGTGGCATATCGCGGGTGGCGCTGGCGTGGCACGACTGAATGTCAAGACAAAAAGTATTTGGTGAAGGTTGGACAGATTCACCTTTCGCATCTCTCGCATCACATGGCACCTGTGGGAGGGGCCAAATGACCATCTAGGATATATCGTCGCATAATGCCATTTATATGAATCAAAATGCATTGTTTGAATACGATTTCATATGGGAATGACTGTGTTGCAACTTTTGCATGTTGTGGAATTTTCATGTGCGGCTTCTGACTGCATATATTTGCGATTGTGTGAAAAATATAGCCGTTGGCCACTCAAAACTAAAATTAGCAAAATCCGTCAATACATCGGCGTTTTCTTCTCAACATTTCATGTAAGTGTTTAACCCGTCGAAGCTTTAAGCTTTGCATGTTACAGAATTTTGGTAAAGTGGTTAAATCGTGTGTAAATGACGGTCAAAGGCAAAAGTCAACGAAAAACTAGCCGTTGGGGGGATTCCTAGATGGTCATTTTACCCCCCCTCTAGGTGCCATGTGATCTGTCGCTCGACTGTCATGTTTTACTGCTCTCGTTTGTCAGTTTTTGCAATCGTGGAAGCCGCTTTCGACAATTTCCATCTTCAATTGTGATTTTGTTAAATATGCAGTTTTAACTTAAGGCGGAACGCTTTATTCCCCTTGCGCCTTCCGACCCTGTCCAACCAAGTAAAGAATTACAAGATCACGTATTAATCTAAGTGACATGTTGCTATATAATGTCATCACATATTCCTACTGGGTATGTGAGTTCCCGTTTCGCGTAGAATGCTAACCTATGTCGCAACCATTGGAGGTTTCAAAATCCTGAAATTCCGCCCACTATACCCAACGAGATGTGAGGTGGACCGTCTAGACTGTGCAAATTATTTAGGAAAGATAACATATATCTACAACTATTTCTACTAACGCTTCCCTCACCCGGTGCAGATGCTCGCTTGCAAGCGAGCGAGCGGATGAGGGAAGAAACCCTTGCGTGGGCGCGGTTGACATCCGCGTTTCCGCTAGAGGTGACAGTGCACTCTCAGATGCTCAGCGGAATGTGTCTCTTATGCTTTTATGATATGCGTGATATCTTCGAGTTGTGCAGTATGCGTCCTTGCTCGCCTGCTGGGCGTGAGTCGAGATGGCTGGCTCGCTCGAATCACGTAGCGGAAGCGTGGACGCGGTTGACATCCGCGTTCCCGCTAGAGTTGACAGTGCACCGTGAGATGCTCAGAATGACTTTCTTATGTTTATATGATATACGCGACGTATGCTCGTGTTGAGCAGTATGAGTCCGTGCTGGGCGTGAGTCGAGATGGCTGGCATGAATCACGCCCATTACCCTCCCACCCCCACAATAACCGTCCAGCATATTCTAAATTCTCGACGGATCTTGCTCGCGCGAAAAATATGTTGTTCCTGACACTAATTCGAATGCATGTGCGAAGTTATGTTGTGTTTGATATACGGTACGTATACTAAACACAACAGCCGCTTGACAATGACTTACGGGCCACTGACTTTCCTAGATACCAGCCGTATCATGGATCTAAGCACGATATATTTGGCATAAGAATGGTCAACCCTGCACTCCATCATAAAAAACTCCCGTTCATTTCTTCATCAACAATTATAGGCGAGTCTAATATGACCGCTTAATGCAGGTCAATCACATGCCATGATTAGCAATATGTGTGTACATACGAGGATGCACCGCGTTTTGATATCATGAACAGCAATGTCACTGGCTAAAATGCCAGCAACACTCAATAAAAAAATAACGGGTTTTCGCTAAAGCTTTTCTGCTTGCCATGTCTAACGATACACAATTGCCCTTCTATTCTTGTTCTAAATCACTTCAATTTTCCCTTATTTCTACTTATTCCCACGTCGCTACTGTTGCAAAGAAAGAAAGTTCACACTGCCCAAACTTTATGTCTGAGTCCACAACAGGGAGCGCAGGGTATATTACATGTGCAGAAAGAAGTAACAAGCTGCCAAATATCGGTGAACATAACATGTTCTACCTCGAAAACAGGACGCGACTCCATACTATGTGTCAGGCTTAAACATTAGGCAAGTCTAACACCGCGTGGCATCTAAATTGAAACTTCATGGACACGCACAGCCAGCCAACCAATTTAAGGGCTAGACCAAGCACCCTGAGAACTTAATCGTCGAGACCGCCTGACTGGAGTCTTGACTTCCTGCATACAACTCCCGTTTAGCTTCAGAGCACCCCATACAACCGTCTGCCCCAAGGGGAAGGCATTTCAGCAAAAGACTTTTTGGAAACAGCTTAGCTCCTTAGGGCAAATCTAAAGCAGGTCGTTTGATAAAACAATTCAGTCGCAATGAAAACAGCTGATGATACTGACTGTTGCCCTCCCGGACCCTTTCGAAGAATGACAAAACCTCATACATACAAATAGGAAAAAACATATGCCCGAGAATATTACCATGTTGTCCTTTGTTTTTATGTATGTCGTCGTCTGCCATTACACCCAACCTTTCAGAGTGTCACTCGGCTATCAGGAATTGATTACCTCACCACTACTCAAGAAGTTACAATAAAGTCCTACACTTCGAAAAGCAGGAGCGCGATAGAAGCAATTTGCCTCCCAGATCATACACCAAGCATCACTCAACTTCCTTCAAGATAGGGGGCAATTACCTCGTAGGTTCCGAGCGCTGCCGGGCTGTAGCTGACCTGGGCCGGTGACTCCTCCTGCTGCGAGTTGCAAGCCAAGCCCACAATCCCGCAGTCCAAGGAAAGTGAGTTTCTAAAGCAACTTCGAGAACCACAATACCCTTGCAGCTCCGATAGCAAGACGGCGACCTGCCAACATACAGTCGCCGCAATGGACAGGTGATCCGGGAGTCAAAGGCGAAATATGCATAAGCTTTGAGTCACACCTGATGGAATACCGTCGGCTCGGGTGTCTGAGGGGTCGTAGGTGAAGGGACAGTGGCCTCGAGCACGGCAGACGAACTAACCACCGTGGATCTCTTCGAGGTTTGGACCCGAACTACCACCCCAGCAGCAACCAGGACACCGGCGCCCACCGCCAGCAGCCCCCAGTTTGCGGTACCAGCTTCAGCTTGGACGGCACTGTCAGAAACTGGCTCAGGAAGAACAACCTCTGGGCTTGCAGACTTGATCTCGGCCTCGTATGTTTCGACGGTGACCGCCTCTTCCACGGCCGCGTCCTCCACCATACCTCCCTCGGCCTCGTATGTTTCGACAGTGACCGCCTCTTCCACGGCCGCGTCCTCCACCATACCTCCCTCGGCCTCCGTATGTTTCAACGGCGACCGCCTCTTCCACGGCCGCGTCCTCCACCATACCTCCCTCGGCCTCGTATGTTTCGACGGTGACCGCCTCTTCCACGGCCGCGTCCTCCACCACATCCCGCAAGTTATCAGCCTGGTCCGCCACGTCGACAGCATCTTCACCTCCGGCCGGAGCGGACGGTTCCCCTGAGCAGCTGTCAACAGCATCGGATGCGTCACCGCTTCCGACGTCAGCTTCTCCCCCGAACTCCACGCCGTTAACATCAGTGGATACCGGGGAATTCGCAAAGTCTTCCAGATCGATAGAATCTTGGACAACGGTCGGCTCATCAGCAAGCGCAGTCAGAAGAGCGTCCTCATCGACCACCTTTTCTACATTGTCGATGTCGTCCACCTCCAGCTCCTCCAGCGCCATGCTCGGCGTATTGGATGCAGTTGAGCCGGCATGCAAGGACGCCTCCGGCGACATGCTAATGGGCGAAAGCGACGTGGTAAACTCGAGTGTGCCTGCTTTTGGGTCCGCATGCTGCGTATCCACAGCAGGCGCGCCGGGGAATTGCCCGGCGAAGGCGGGACAGAGAATCCACGTTGCAACCCCGAGGGCAAGCGCCAGGAGCAGCGCCACCCGGACCACCAAATTGGGCTTCGCCGCACGATCAGTAGCAGGCCCCACCTGAAATCCACTCGCCTCATGAGCACCCCCTTTTGAACCGACTTATCCATTTCGATGTGGCATCAAAGAGCACAAGTCAGGGTACCAGGGGTTCGAACCTCGGTGGAAGAAGCGGTGGAGTCGGCGCGTGGGAGTACCACTTGGCAGCTCGAGTCAACCTGCACAGCCAGTGTGGGGCAGTGAGTTTTCTGTGACCCCGAAGTAACGCGCGCGACGTGGACGGCAAGAGCTCCTTCCACGCAGGTGACAGCCACTTGGCCGTCCCGAGGCTCCTCCAGATTTCAAGCTCTGTTTGCTACTGTTATTCTCTATGTGATGGGCGACAAGCGTTACCTGTTTCACTTTGGGGGACGCGGGTGCAGGAGAGGCGGGGAACTCGAAGGACACGCTCTTCGCGCCTACAACATTTGCCACACAAGGGTTTCCACAACCGATTGAAAACGGGGCCGGTGATGTTACCCCCGCCGACGATCGGTGGTGCGACAACTTGGGAGGATTTGCCGCTCACCTTTTGTCTCTTTGAGAGAGTCAACTTTCGACGTCTGGACATTTGGACCAAAGTTTTCCTTGTCGGTCAAGCCAAGCTCCCGCTTGCTCAAGCGGTGATGTCTTCTGTCAGGTCGAGGAGAGAACGGGTTCACTTGAGGCGAGTAGGGGGAAGAGGTTTCGGTGTTCTGTTTCAGCGCCTCCCTGTTCCTCAACCGTCCAACCGAAAGTTTAGTACCCAATCGATAGAAGAAAAATCAAATCATAGAATCTTCCAGCAGAGCTCATTTTGGAAACTCGCGGACACTGGCGGTAAGCTAAGAGAGGGAGGACGCAATCGCTTTCCCTCGGACCTGGAGCTTGGAGGCGAGGCGATTGGCCGCATGGCATCCGCCTGCGTAGAATGAGCGTTGTCAGAATGAATGAAAAAAATTTCAGACAGCAAAACTATCGACTTACTCCGGGAGTTTCTAACTACAGATAGAAACCGTTGTTTGGCGGAGGTGGGCGGTAGGCACGTTTAGAACCATCAGTTTGCTCTGTAACAAATCTGTAAGCACATACCTCTCTACTTTCGGGGCGATTTTCCGTGGGCATATTGCCTATGACCTCCAGAACCATCTTAGACAAAGAGTTTTGAACTATTGTAATTGTTCCACTTTTTCGTGGCCCTTTCCGTTGGAACTTCGCAAATTTTTGAATTCAGTGCAAGCGAGCCTCAAGTTCTGAACAGCGTCAACACGAACATCAACAGTCGAGTGTCATTCTTGTACTAGGCGGATCGATCTCAAAAGGAGATCTCCACTAGGCCATCTGACCGTAGGATCATGTGCGCGACAACGCACTTCGCTTTTTGCATCCCAACATGCCATGCCACAACGCGAGGGTGGCGTCGCGATAAATGTACGCGACTGCAGTGGCACTGTCATCGTTAGCGTCTGGCGATCGTGAGATCGGAAGTTCGTCTGTGTCGCCCGTTGGGATTCGCGCTTTGCTGCTGATTAAGTAAGGTAAGGTAAGGTAAGGTAATTTGGTCCGGTTCGAAATCATAAGGAGCAGAGGTTCGATATCGGTGTGATGTGATGTGAGTCAGCGCAGCGCAGCGCAGCGTCAGTCGCGACACTCTCGTCTGGGGGCCATGGCCAGAGCCGCAGCCGAGCCGAGCGCGAGCCTTCGGATCGGTTAAATTTAGATGTTATGACTTAGGGTTTGTAACTGTCATGGAGTCCGAAGGCCGAAGCTCTAAAATCTCTGAGACTCCGGCAAGGGGGGTACAGTACTCGGGTCTAGGCGTCCTACCTAGGAAGCCTGGTCCCTATTGACACCCGCATCGCGCGGACATGACGAATCCCATATTGTGCTGTTGGGTGTTTTTGGGGGAAATCTCGGATACATCGAGATTTCCATATTCAAATAGTTCATAACGATTATCGTATCTAAAGAGTGGGTGTTTTTAGATTCACGGGTGTTGATAGGGCCAAGACTTCCTAAGGTAAACCTAGGGTAAGGGCGTCCTAAGGCGTCTAGCATAGATAGCGTAGCACTAGCAGGCGAGGGGGAGCATCCGGATTTCTTAAAGGCCTTCATCGTTAGCCCCGTCGTCCCGTCGCGTGATTCGACGTGGTAATCGCCTAATCCGGTGGATGTCATTATTTGCAAAGTGCAAAAAGATGTCAATACAATCGAGCTCTACTTGTATGCTCTTTTCGTTTTGTCTTTTCGTTTTGAACGAAGACGAGACTTTATACAACTCATGAACTTTATGTATGGTGGGCGGTGAGCACAGAATCAGCCCATTTTCCTTAAAAGTTAAAACGTATCAAGTGGAATTTTCTACGGCGACACGTGCGTCTGGTCTTTCAGCAATTTTGAGTTTTCGACCGAGACCTCCTCGAGCCAGAGATTCCAAACATGAGGGTAACTTCAGGGCAATTTCTCACCACTATTTGGGCATAGGCGGTATTCCGCCGCATATTCATACAAGTGTCACGTTGGGTCGACACTTCGACTTGAGCAACTTTCAACAGCAATATCAGCATCCAACTTTACGAAAACAGCAATTGTCAAGTTGAATCGAACTTCAGTGGTCCTTTGAAAAAGTTTCAAACTGATTAAGTCAGTAGTTTGACCAAACCTGCCGCCCAATGCAGCGCTGCAGTACGATATAGCCTTGCCTCCTCAAGTGAAGAACTGTTCGGGAAATAACTTCACTTCTTTCGGCAACCTAGACTGGCCTTGATCTTCGGGACTAAGTAATGCTATCGCTATTCCTGCCCTGGAGATTGGAAGTGCCTTGCCGCGTTGCTCTTCAGGCGGCCACTAGCTCGACGCGCGCGAAGAATACATTCTCCCTCGGTGTCCGCGTTTTTCTCGAGCAGACTGACGACGGCCTGTTGAAGCAGTGCACCGTAGATCGTCTCAAGGCGCGAAGCGGGCCTGGCGGGCAGCACCGAAATAAAGTGGAGTCGGGTGTGCGGCTGACGCATATTCCCACTGGAACGACTTCGCAAGCCTTCGAGGAGAGATCACAGCACATGAACAGAGCGGTTGCACTCAAGCGCCTGCGGGAAGCCCTGGCTCTCGGGGTCCGAGCATCCGAGCCGCAGCTTGCGGAGGGTGCGCCTTACGCCATCCCTCCGCCGCTGCAACGGATTCTTCCTGGAGCAAAGCAGCAAATCAAAACCAAGCATCCGGATTATCCGACAGGCGTGGCACTGCTGCTCGACCTGCTTCAGGCACATGATTACTCAATCCAGCGTACGGGCCAAGCTCTGCAGTTATCCACCGGAAAGGTTTCCAAGCTTCTCCTCGCGGACGCAAGCTTGCGCGCCGCTGTGAACAGAGCGCGAGAGGCCCGCGGCCTCAAGCCATTGCGCTGAAGATGTGTGCGTGTTGTTTTCCCCCAATAAATACAAAGCCATCTCTGCGACAGTAGGGCTTACGCTTTCAGGCTGCGCGCAGATATTTCCCTTCGTGCTCATGCTGCACAAACCGCGTTTCGTGTGGTCCATTTCCTTATGCGAGATGTGATCTTTAGCGAACTACGATGATGGATTCCAGATTGATCACCACTTTTTGTTCAGTGATTTTCCACAGCCCGCCATAAAAAGAAATTTCGAGGACACGCGTTACACTCGTTTATCCGTTTTTACACGCAATTCTGAGCCAGGTGTTTGTACTTGGTGCACCGAGGCGAGTCCAACCCCAACTTTAAAACCCTAGTTGTGGCTTTCCGCCTGATATGTGCAGGCTTGTGAGGGTGTCCGAGTTGCTTGTATAATACAACTGTTATCTAATCACCCATACCTGCACCCATACCTTCTTTTTAATAGCATTCTTCTTCGCCTTCGCCTACGTATCTTGTGTTTTTAAGCACTGGCTCTAGGCTTGACTTATTTACCAATAAGGAGATGCCCCAAGCTGGTTTACCTGACGCGCCATAAATCAAGATGTGCACAAGGTGCATACACATAGTCTTGTATGTCTAAATAGCTAGGTTCGTCACAAAATGCTCTACAACCATGAACCGGTGACAGTCTGGGGCTCTAGACTTAGGTTATGACCACATCGATTCCGGCGCCAGGATCATGCCCCATAGGCTCCATAGCCGATCCAGGGGCTAGCAGCCTAGCACGACGTGGGCAGACGGGCATGAACTTGGCCGGATCCGAGCCTTTGTAACCGCATGGCGGGGATAATGTAAAGGCTCGGGCCGACGTGATGCGTAACTCGCAAGAGGTGGGTAAACGCGGAAAGGTCCGGCACAGATGGGCATAATATATGTCATGAACCAGGTCGAGGTGTCATTTGCAAGGTGCGGATGACTCGGATAACACCGCGGATGTTAAATTTCGCCATGGAAATGCGAATCCGATTTTCTTCCAATAACGTAAAATCACTTTCGGAAAGCTCCAAGGAATCGCCTTCCAAACCAACTCCAGGTTATAAAACCGGGTTACGGAAGTGACACCCTTCGAAACTCAACCATACGTGACGGGTCCCGAGTGGGCGACCTCACAATTGCAAGCACATGTACAATAAGCGAAATCGGCTTGTCTCTTCCGGTCCGCAAAGTCGGACTAAGACTTATGAAACTCCGTTGGATTAAGACTCGGGAATTTACTTTGCTATCCGTTCGTTTGAGACTTTCCAAGCGAGCGGGTGTCTCTCACCTTGTCGATATATGATATGTTTATATCGCGATCATGAAATCAACGAGTCGTTTCTTTGGCGGTTGGTTGGTTGATTGGTCAGTGAATCGTAAAATTTCAGTATTCCAGTCCCGATTAAAACTGTACGGCTCATCCTTTAACCTAGGTTGGTAAAAAGTTGCTACCTCGGGGTATGGCTTTAGGTTATAACCCTGTTAATCGTGCGAGTCGGAGGCTCCATACGGTATAGGCCGTGTCACCGACGCCATAGCCGAAGGGAATGACACCGTCTAACGATGATGCAATTGTTGTGCGGTAGACAACTGTAAATCTATTTTGTGCGATGATACGCATACTATGCCATGGATGAATTGGCAATATGCCACTAAATATAACGTATTATACGTATTATGTAATGCAATAGCCTGCGCAAGAGGTATTCTTCTCTCACCACCGCATCGCTCCCATTACGCCACTACTAGTAGAATGCGTCGCGGGAATGCGTGACACAACGACCCCAAAACTATCACCTATCACTTTCCTAGAGTCGTAGTCTACTGACTGACGCTTGTAAGACCGAAACATAGAAACCGAACATCATACATATCGCGGTGTACGCTCGTCTTTTATCTTATTACAGTTCGTTGTGTTGACTCGAGTTATCCCGGTTCCGAGATGCAAACCCCGTTTTAGGGAAAGTCGCGGTATCGATATCTCCGATATTTGATATATCGATATATCATCGGCGATATCGGTATCAGTCGACAACTCTTTTACAACATGTTGGGATAGCAATATCTGTCCGCGACAACTTTTCAGCACGTATCAATATCTGTCGACAACCCCGAACCACATATCAATAGCTGTCGACAACTCAGAAGCAGATATAAATATCTGTCGACATGTGACGCGCACATTTGTGATGTCGATATCGGAAAGGATGAATGCGGTGCTGGACTTGCGGAGTGCACACACGCGATCCGGCAAATTGACTTAGCAGGGGGATTTCCTCGCTACAAGCACTTTACCTTCAAGTATTTGACTCGTCGGGCGAGAGGCAAGCTAGCACCCCTCATCATATTCGTGTAAGCATTGCAAAAAAAATGATCGGTTCGCTGGTTAGTACGTCTTCTTCTTGTTTTCTTGCAAGCCCGCTTGATTTGTCATCGTGGTCGGTGTGTAGGAACTTTGACCGTGGAGAACGCAAAAGGATGGGCCAAGGGTACGTGGGAAAAGGACTGACAGCCGAAGCTGGTGGAGGAAGAAGCCCTTGCCGTGGCCCCAACTGCGAAGTCACGGAAGCTGGAGAAGGTATATGTGGCTTTATTCTTAAATGATAGTGGCGAGAATGAGGATGTGGAGCGGATAAGCCGGGATGTGCCGGCAAGCGTCACTCCCAAGGCCCCCACGGCCTCAGATGAGTACACCAAGTATCTGGTGCTTCCTCGTTGTAGCTAGCAGTGAAGTGAACCCCTTAGACGGGTGCTTGGAGGGTGCGCACTCTATCATTTTCCCTGACACTGTGCCTAAGATGGCCAGGCAATATTTAGCCGCCGCGCCTGCCAACACTGCAGGCGTGACTGTGGAGCGTGCTTTCGGTGCCTGTGGTGCCATGCACTCTGACTTGCGCGCAAGTACATGAGTGAGGGTACCATATAGCACGCTATTATCGTATGATGGCAGCCATGGATGAACTAGGCTAGCTAGAGCTTAACGCCTGAATATGTCGCTTGCCTAGCTAACGGAGGCCGTAGACGATTGCTATACTCCGAGGGTCGGTATAGGTTGTAAACTGCCTTATCGATCGATACCGATTTTCACCGACTGCTTATCGATCAATACTGATTTTACCGGACTGCTCGTCCGTCGATTGATTCCGATTTTTCTAGACTACTGATTGATCGATTCCGATCAACTGACACGCCCTATCGATCGATACCGATATATTCACCAGAATTCCGATTTATCGATACATCGGCAATATCGATATATCGGAAGGTCGGCGATGGAATTGCGCATTGCATTCTACGCAAAATTCAGACGCGAAATGCCTGTACCTGCGATAATGTGTCATGATCGATCGATAATCAGTTCGTCACCCCACGGACCCCATACTTAAGCCTTAACACTAGTTTGACGGTGGGCCATACTGCTAATACTGATCCTGTTTTCCATGTACGTGCGTTCACGTTTTGGGCCATAACTTGAGTTCTACACATCCATTTGCTGCGATTCTTCGCTCACCTTACATTACGGAACTAGACGGATGCCACGGCTCCCTGTCACCACTCGCACCGTATGTGCACACCTCAATATATGTGACCCATCATCCCCATACTTATGGAAACGCTATGAGTATGCAACGACGTATGCACGTATCATGCCGTATAGCAATGGGGAAAACAAGCATCCCCGTATTATTTTGAAGCCTTTAGAGCCATCTTCATAGAGCCTATTTTTATAATCTACCAGCAAAGGCACCCCCACACTTTCCACCGGTAAGTTATTTCCTACTCGATTTATTGAGTTTGGTGCTGGCTATTCAAGGGCTTGATGACCTTCCCCAAGTCTCGAATGTGGATACCAATGCTTCATACACATAAAATAGCTAACTACCATGGAAGTGATGGCGGTTTCCGCGCTCATACTGATCCCAGACAGCTGAAAACGAATATCCGTAAAACTAGTGTTAAGTATGATGGGATCCTTAAGTATAGTGACGTAATCACGGTCCTGATGCGTCGTTATTACGTGCGTTGTTACAGATGCGAGCGCAGGTCCGAGGTTACTACGTCGCGCGCGTATTGCGGTGCATAGGTTGTGCACGAGGCTGCATAGTAGCTGCACTGTTTGCCGCCGCGGCATTACGGCAACCATTCCCATAAGGTCTGCAGGCTCACCATTTTCCGGTTCGTCTGATTGTGGCGGAAATTGTGGCCCTCAGCATGTATTGCCGTAGTCTAGGAGCCTTATGCCTTCGTCAGCGGCAGATTTGGAAGTCGAAGCTGGGCCGTTTCTATCGTTAGCAGGATCCCCTAGCACATGCGTGAGCACTATTTCTCAAGACGAGGAATCGGGATGACTCGGACAGGTCGCACGCCGGCTGTACACGGGGACGAGCTCCATCGACGTCGCCAAGTGCTGCTGCAAGGATGAAACGCCATGAGAAAGAGGGGCAAGAAACATTATTTATACGATATAGTAGAACAAACACCGGTGACATTTTTGACAGTATACTTTTTTAGATAAGACACTTTCTTAGTAAAAGGTGTAACATCATTTTTTTTTTTGAAATATACATTGAACTGTTGATGAAACGAATTATTTAACGGTATATTGGGCGCGAGCAGCATCATACCGAAACACATACCGATCGCGGGTTGTGCCTCGAATATGTCATCATGCTGCATCCACGGGATTTCCAGCGATGATGCGGCATGACCGACCCTGCGTCTTCAAAATCGAACCACTATAATCGCGGAAATCCGGTATCACGTGTTCCGCATGGCATCGCCTCACCGAGGACTGTGCGACGTGATGACATCGGCCGCAAACCAGGAATTGAGAAAGATGCAAGAACCACATTGGCGAGAAAAACTTTACGCATACTCCATTTAAACGCACCCTCACTTTCAATATATATATCGTTGAAAGCTAAGCATGCTTGATATATTGATCATCGGCAGATGCACATCCTGGGATTGCCAAATTTCCTTCAGATGGTATAGGATTAGCGTTTTAAGATGCAAAAATGTCCACAACATATCTGCAAAGGGCAGCGGGACCTCGTTTTGAGCATTGCAAAATCGATGTCAAATGCAACTACCTTGGCAACTCTCCGACTTGGGTGAATATCTCTGCTACGCTCCTTGCAGGCGATTGCCGGGGTTACTGGTCGCCCACGCACAAAGTCCCAAGTTTGGGTGGTTTGTGAAACCTTACAATTTGTGAGCCTTGCTCATTAAACGTGTGTATCACAGATGCCCTGGTTGATGTGGGGACGTGGGTGCTGTTGGATAGCCATTCGACCTGCACACGTTACAATCAGAGAGGAAATCAGTGGCAGTTTACAAGACTACAAGGGCGGGTTGGGACCTGGATCAGAACCAATCTGACCACAACCTCCTTGTACAGTCACGCAACCAGTGAAACTTTATGAAGAAGTGCAGAAAGGCGAAAAAAGGAACTATTGGAAGAAATGTGGAGAAGGTGCGCACTGAGGGGAGGCCAGTGCTGTCTCCAGCAGGGGAAGCGGGCAGACCCCTTGGAGATCCTCTCCCTTCCGCTTCCTCTCGCCCAGATAAAGCCGCAATGCGCACCAGAAGCATAATCCAAGCTGTGCTCCCCACGTCACCCCTAGATCCCTTATAATGTTTAACCAGCTCCGCGGTTACATAGGGAGCCCGCAAATCACACTTGGGATGCATTCAGCAATCAAGCTGCCCTGCTTTCCACAAATACATGCTCTCCACAAATGCGGACACTCCGCTTACTTGTGCAGGGGCGGGCTCACACCCCGCGGGGCACACCCTGGCGCAGGCACACACCAGGCGGAGGACATGAGGCGCTCCTTGGCGCAAGCTCACAGCAGAGGAAGCACACGACACGTGGTGAAACTTACCGCGGGCAAACACCAGGAACGTGACACGGGCCCACCATGTCGCAGGCATACCCCAAGAAGGTGACACGTGGCGCATCTTGGTGCAGGCACACACCAGAAAGAGCACATCTGGGGCACTTTGGCGCAGGCTCACCCCAAGAGGAGCACACCTGGCGCACTCTGGCGCAGGCTCACCCCAAGAGGAGCACACCTGGCGCACTCTGGCGCAGGCTCAAGAGGAGCACACCTAGCGCACTCTGGCGCAGGCTCACCCCAAGAGGAGCACACCTGGCGCACTCTGGCGCAGGCTCA